>JANHGC010009026.1:284623-297393 GCA_027560395.1 Boaedon fuliginosus
ATTTGTTTGTGTGTTCCCTCTTGAACCATTTCCAAAAACAGCCAAGGGTTGGTTTTTGGTTTCTCTTGCTGATGTTCTTTCTTCTTCTTTGGGTGCTTTTTACCATATGATTTAAATCAAAAGTCATTTCAGGTTCTCAGATAAATGAAGCTCTTTCGTCCCCCTGCTGTGGCTCCGTCAGCTGAACCAATCACTGGCTGGCCCTGCCTCTCACCCTCCCCTCCCAATCACTCCTCGCCTAAGAAGATATGGGTGACAGCGGTGGATGGAGACTCGCACGATATTCCAGAGTGTACTTGCCTCTTCTTCCGGCCCTTGTTGGTGCTGCACGCTCCTCAGTTGCTGAGGGAGATGCTTGACTTGCTCTCTGCTCCAAGACACTGGCCTGGCCTGGCTGCAGCCAATGCTCCGCATCGTAATAGGCTCCAGTAGAAGGAGGGGGACACCGTCTCCCCCATTGTGAAGTGCGCTAAATTTAAGTGTGCTGCACAAGGCACTGCAAGAGTAGCAAGCAGGCCATGGAGGTGGCAAGAGCAGCGGCATCAGCTGCGGCCGGGCCAGGCTAGTGTTTCGGGGCGGAGAGCAAATCGCATGTCTCCCGAGTGGCCGAGGTGCGCGCAGCACTAACAAGGGCCGGAAGAAGAAGGCAAGTACAGGGGCGCTTCAATCCCGCTCTGGAATATGGAGCAAATCTTCGTCCTCTGCCGGCGCCCTTCTCGGGCCAGGTGAGGAGTGACTGGGAAGGGAGGGCGAGGGGCAGGGCCAGCCAGTGCTGGGTTCAGCCGATAGGGAGTCATAGCAGAGGTTAAAGAGCTGTATGTGGCTCTGGAGCCTCAGGTTGCTGACAATCAGGCTATCTTTTAGCTTTGTCCTTTTAATTAGAGATAACTAGGAGTAACTTTTAGAGTTTCTGCATTGAAGGGTGCCCCTCCCCCCAAAAAACGTGCAAGTATTATATGCTTGCAAATGTTCTAATTTTATTTTATACTTAATACTTTATATGCCTCTAACATAAAGTAGATTTGCACATTTTATTATAAGGCTTTTACCTTGAGCTTTATTGCTGTACTTTACACATAAGAGCGAATTATTGCTTGAATTATTGAAAGAGATACCCTTACCCTAATAATTTGGTCCAAAGGAGCTACATAAAGTCAGTTCAGGATAGTCACAGTATATAAATATTGTAGTTGGGAATGTAAGGAAAATTAAAATTTAAGAAGGAGAGGTTTGCAAATGGTAAAGCAACAAGAAAAAAGCTCAGATCTACAGAATACAGAATCCCTCAGTCGTTTAAAAAAAAACGTTCAAAATGATGACAACAAAGATGGTTCATTTACTTGAAATTGTGATACAAAGTAAGCGCTGGAATGAAGTTACTTGGATGTGTGGCATTAAAATTAGCAGTTTTTTAATCACAGTTATGACCAGCAATTCACACCAATGTACTACTTGTTGTTCATAACATAATATCACACAATCTCACTAGGAAGTGAGAATGATAAATATAAGAATTCAAAATAACATTTTTCATTGAGGAATTTCTGATTTGCCCATGAACCTTTGTGGTATAAAAGTTTTTTATAGTCCTTATGCTATTCTTCAGATACTTTCCACATCTTATGAAGCAGCTGGAAATAGTTTTTATTAAATTAATAATGAAATAAAAACAAGTCCTGATTGCATAGGAATAAAATAGAATCAGTAATGGTAATATACAATGTTGCAAGCTGTTTTTATTCACTGTATATAATATTTTTCTTTCTAGGCCCCCAAAATGTACATTTTTCTCTTAATCCTCACAACAATTTACAATCTATCTTAGGTTGAGAACTGGATTACTTTCTTTTGCCCTTTTAGATGATACTGAAGGCTCAGTGTGGTAAATCTCAGTAGGAAGGTTTTGTAATATGTGTGAATGCAGCATTTTAAAGCTAAGATAGACTCTGAAGCTCAAATACTATTTGCAATTTGTTTACTTTTCCAAACCACACTCTTAGAAAGTAATCTTTGTATAATATTCCCTTATATCTGGCATTATGACAGAGATTCTAGATTGAAACAGGCTTCTAATAAATTTATTTCACCTTTAATGGTTCTGTTAGAAAAGAGAACATGTTCTCTCTTTCCAATTCCTTAAAAATTCCTCAGATTCTGAGGTATTTTGTATTCTGCTTTGTCTAATTTAGAGCATTAAATTTGTCTAAAATTCAGTCTGTGCATTTCTGTCTTATTGTCCTGCAGGAGGCCCAGGCTTATGCAGATGATAACAGTCTATTGTTTATGGAGACATCAGCCAAGACAGCAATGAACGTTAATGATCTCTTCCTGGCAATAGGTAATGTGCAAGGCATTCATTACATTACAGGTGGTCCTTGACTTAAGACCACTCCTTTAATGACAGCTCAAATTAACATTGGCCTTGGAAAAGGTTCTTTATAGCCTGTAAAGCAGTTCTGACTGTAGCAATCACCATGTGATTACAATAACTTGGCACTTGGCAACCCATTTGTATTTACAACTGGTTGCCAAGGGCCTTGCGATCCTGTGGTCACCATATGCAATCTTCCCTGCCGGCTTCCTCAGAAAGTCTTTGACTTCAGAAGAACAATTTTCAGCCCCCGAGTAGAGAGACACTCATATACAGCCTGTGCTGAGCCTCCCCTATCCTCCTGAGGCATCCTGCACTCCTTACCTTATGCGCTGCCTCTCTGTTCTGGTGCTGAAAATCCTTCCTGCCGAAATCCAACCAGGATTTTCAGCGCCAGAGGAAAAAGACACTTGTGCATGACCTGTGCCAGGTCTCCCAGAGTCTCCCCACCTCCTCAGAGGCAGCCCACATTCCTTACCTGGCACTCTGTTCACTTAACAATCCACAAAATAACTTAATGACCACAACCAGGAGCGTGGAGGTTGCAGTGTTAAGTGAAGCAGCCACATGTGACAACTTGTTTAATGACTGACAATCTAGTGTCAATTGTGGCCATAAATCAAGAACTGCCTATACTTATTAAAGGCTTTGGCTCTTTAAGAAGTTCAGATGGATTGGTTTCACATCAAGCTATTATTCATCTGGATAGATAGCTGTTTTCTCCATGTTAAACTGCCTCTTATTTAAAGATATTTGCAAAGAGCTAATAACATTGGCGAAATATTCTCTAGCTAGCCTGTTTTAATAGATGTAAATATTTTCTGAAGAAAATGAGAACTATTTGCAATTATTTCCACAGGCTTTTATTTCACACATCATGACCTACAGTTTAGAGCAGGGATGGGGAACTGTGGCCCTCCAGATGTTGTTCGGCTACAGATTTTAGCATCCCTCACCCTTAGCCACGCAGGTTGTAAACTTTTAATTTCAGCAAATTTCATTCTTTACCCTGATTTAGAGCTTACATGTCCTTCCCCCTCAAATGCTTTCATGTTTTTAGCATGGTCAAGAAGGAGAAAGTGAAACAGGTATGCTTTCTAACTGTTCTCAGAATTTGTGCCCTCGGAGGATCTCAGCTGCTTTACTGGTGAAGTCATCTGTAAATTGTAGTTTTGAGCTTAGTCAGCTAGCAGGGGGCAGCACAGGCTATTGGTTTCTCTTCAGGATTTGCTCACTGTTACCAAGTGAATTATAGTTTCTTATTTCAGCCTATTCTGTATAAATTATTAGCATACTCCTTGTTGATGCCAGGAGCTACACTTAACTTTTAAGTGGGATATTGAGAGCTACGGTCCAGAGAGGGGTGGGTGAGATTAAATTACTTAATTTAGCCTTAGATCATATATTTTTCCAGCCATATATTTAATAATTTCCGCCCCTCAAATAAATTACAATTTTGGAACAGGTTTTGGAATTCCTAGGACTTGTATACAACCCTGGGATCATATACTATGTGCCTCTGGTATAAATAATAATGCGTTTTTAAAAGAAATTCTAAAAAAATACCTCACCTCCAGCTAACCAAGTTTGAATATTGGGGTGCAGGGTATTTTAAACTGTCGTCTTATAAATTCCAGCTTAGGTAGAAGTATAACACTTCACTGTATTACAGTTCTTTGCAATTCTGGGTTTCATGCGATGATACCTATTTTAGCATTTAGTGTAATATCTGTTTGAACTTTAATTTCAAAATTTCCACAACGGATGGAAATACTGGAGTTACCATTTCAGTGCAAACCTGCTATTTCACTGCACCTAGGCTGACTGCTGTTATTCCAATAACTGATCATATAAGAGCAGGAACCATTTGGGTAGCCAGTGCTGCAAGAACCTATCATCACTGGTACTTTCTTTATTCTTTATTCATGACAGAAGCTGGCATTAAACTTCAGCAGTATCAACACTGCGGAGAATTCATTGGGAATGTTTTCTAGCCCAGGATCTTTCAAATTGCTTGACAGCGAGATGGGTGGCATATATAAAGAGTGTCTCCATCAGAACCCTGTTGTTCTGCAAGAACTTGATGGGGCTCCATGAGAGATAACCACTCAAGCACAATCAGCTTTCTGTCACTACAATTTTGCCTCTTGATCAGAGGCTCTGGGATTTTTTTTTTTAACCTAAAGGTTCCCACAGCCTGAAAAAGTTTGAAAACCCCTACTTTAGGCAGTTAAATATAGATGAATTTGCAGAGAGAAACTTTCATGTCTCGTATGTTCTAAAATAATTCCAGGAGAAAAGAGTGAGTTCACTTGGGGCACAGAGTAATGCGACAGATACAATTTAGCTAAGATCCATTTGTTTTGTGATTGCACAAGCTGTGGGTACCATAATGTTCAACTACATGCCGCCTGTTATATTGGTGATTGTCTAGCAAGCACCTTATACTCAGATAATGCATATTCAGGAAGAATTGTATTAACTATCCTGAAGGATTTTATTTAAAATGCTCGTAACACGCTATCTCATTTGGATGGTTTATTTTTATTTGCTCCACTTTTGATGTTTGTGTTTTAATTTTGTAGACTGACTGCGAAGACCAGTTTTAGAAGGCCAAGAGTTGATACGTTATTAATATTTAAATATGTGTGAATTACGGAATAAAGCAACATATCAATAAAGCAATGCAAGTAATGCAAACCGATGGCAGAGAAGCAATCCAGGAGGGAGCTCAAATATGCTTCTAAAATAAGTTTTAATTTCCCAGATGGTGGCCAGTCAGGGGGCTCTGCAATACAAAATGTATTTTATCTATTCAGAACTCAGTGGGATGAAATGCGGCAATTGCTTCTCCTCAGTAACTTCTTTGTCTGTTCTTCCAGCTAAGAAGCTGCCAAAGAGCGAGCCCCCGAGCACAGGGGGTGCTGTGGGGCGGCGAGGTGTGGACCTTCATGAGCAGTCCCAGCAGAACAAGAGCCAGTGTTGTAGCAACTGAATGGTGGCGTTCAGGCAGCGAGAGATAAGATATAACCTCCATTTCTACCCCACTCCACCTCCCCTCCCTTCCAATAACAGCATTGGCACACGTGGAAGCCGTCCCTTCTCCCGAGAGCTCCGTTTAACTGCACTTCTAACGCTTCAGAAACCATCACGAGACGTCTGTTACCACCACCACCCAACGGAAAGTGGAGATAGACCGACCGGGGACTTAACTTCCAAAAACAAACTCTTATTCACTTTGTATTATAGGTGCAAATAGCTACCTACTTATTTGGATTCCCCTGCTCTGTTTTCTCCCTGATACTGCTCCTTTCCCTTGCCATCTCTTATCCCTCCAGCGCACGTGCACCCGTACACACCCACGCTGTCTTTGCTCTGATAAAATATGTTGTTCTTAGTCCTATAACATCCACCGCCACCCTTCACCTCCCCTTTCCCTTCATTTTCTTTAATAATCTGGGGGACAGTCAACAAGCAAGGAGAAACGTAATTCTTGTAGATTTATTTTTTAAGAGCAAAATTAACTGACTTTCTCCAAATGCACAAATTATTTGAGAAGATCCTCTTAGGAGTTCTCCTATTCGTTTTCCATATAGCTTCAGAAAAGCTGCAGTGTCCTCAGTTAACTTTTTTTTCAGGGCAGAGTCTTGTGGTAAGATTGGAGAGGATGATTGTATTCGCTTGAATTTTTCCTGGCTACGGCATGAGAGTGGTCCAATGTCTCAGTGTTGTGAACATAAGGGTGAAATGGTTATATAAAAATAGAGTTAAATAGAGTGTAAGAAATACTTTCCAGGACCCTTGCCTTTGCTCTTGATTGATGCCTTATATTTTTATTGGCCAGGACAGTGCAGGGAAGGGGGGAGATGGAAATATATACCGTTTAATGTTGCTATTTCAAGTCAGATGGCTACAGTGTCTCTCCTGTGTTTAGATTTAGTTGTCAGTCCTATTAGATGAAGAAAAAGAGAATCGCCGATCTGCAGAAACAAGGTAGAAAGAAGACTTAATTTAGCTTTCTTACCTTGGACCCTCTGTCAGGATTCTCCTTGGGTAGGTTCTGCTTCCCCTTGGATATGTACATCATTGGTCCATGAAGTAGAAAAGGGTTCTAAATTGCCAAAAGGGAAAAAAAAAAGTCCATGTGTCCTTAGCAAAACTTGAATAGGGGCAGTTCCCAAGGGTCGCTGCGGATTTTAGAAGTTTTTAGAAGTTTTATGTTTGGAATGAGAAACGGAGGGAAAAAAGGCAGCACCTTCGTTGGGGAACATGTGACAGGAGGATTAGGACTGTCCTTGATATGTTTCCCTTGTTTGAAAAGCGCCATTTTTTTTTTGCCTTCTGAATCCTTCCTCACATATAAGACTTGTCTAAAGGCCCTCTAAACTTGAGAATTGTTTAAATTGACAGGTTCTTTTTCTTGCATGCAAAATTGAATCATTAAGGAGTGGGTGACACTGGGATTTTTAGTTTCCTGCTTGTTAGCAAAACAACTTTTTAAAAAATTAACTGTAGATAGTGCTGCATTGTAAAAACAAAGTTTATCACCCTCTCTCAAATAGCCAGCATCAGTCTGTTCTCCACATAAGAACTGTCTCCCCTCTTCAACTGTGGCCTTTACAAAATTAATAGCATATTCCTACAGCCCATGCACTCTCTTTAAATGCTCATAGCTTTTTCATGCTTCAAACTTGAATACAGTTTCTAAAGAGGAACTGTTTCCCGGTGCTATCTAGAATTGGTTTAGGGAGCTTTTCTTGGGTGTATTACGTTTACTTCATGCAAATTTCTCACATGGTTGAATGTTCTACAACAACAGCTTGACCTGGGTTTATACACACATACACACACACACACGGACATGCACACACACAAATGGACATCAATTTCCCATTATTTGCCCATGCATTTTAATACTGTATTTGTACATAATGTCCTCCTGTATTCTGTATACAGGCTTGCATTTTCTCCCATTCACTGGTGTAACTTAAGTACTGATGTCCACTTAATCAGTGTGAGCATTTAGCATCTGAACTCCAGGCCACACTGTAGCCTTATGTGGAAACTTAAACTTGGCATTGCTGCTGGCACACAGCCTGGTTATGCTGCCATTATAAAGGCTAGTTATGTCCACATGTAGCTTTATTGATCTGGAAACAATGAATGGAGGAATCAGACCAGACTGCAGCTTTAATTCTTCAGCCACATGCTGTAGAGTTAAGTTATATGTGATGTAACATCTTCTTTCACCCAGTTTACATAACACAGTTATTTCTGCAGGTTTAATCTGACTTTTCTCTAGAAAGGTTCATATAGTTTATAAAGCTGTCTGGGATCTACATGACCTTAAGGATTTTTCAGTACTCCCTGAGACCTGTTTCAGATCTAATCCCCTTTTTATTCAAACCCCTATAGTTCTACATGAATCCTGAAATGGCATCTTACAATTATGGATTCATTAACTTTAAAACTCTTCTTTGTTGACGGTGCTCTGATTCCATGCGCATAAAATGACACTTGCAGTCCTTATGGAGAACCCAGGAGGAGTCCTAAGCATGCCCTTTCTCTCTTCAATAAAGCTGAAATACTCCACTGTGCTCAGCTCATGACAATGGAAAAGTAGATTTTATATTTAAGTAACAGGCAAACCCATTTATTTCAGTTATTGCCCATCACTTGTTTTTACTAATTCGCTGTTAGCTCTTAGACCAAGTGAGGACACTGCAGCTTTTTCTAAACAGAGTGACCCCCCTTTTTCTTCAACTTACTCTTCTCATCTGATCAGAATTCTTTTTTTTTCCTTTCTGAGAAAACTCTCATATTGCATTTAAAATAACAAATCATGGTAACAGAATTCAACTGCTGATTTACCAATGTATTTAATGTAAGTAAACAAAAATCAGTGTATTAGATGAGCTTGCTGCTTCATTGTGATTTAAAATACATGTCGAATGATAATAGAAATACGAGGTAACTTTGAAAAGTGTAAATATCCTTTTGCAAGTGGGAAGAGAAGGCACCAACTCATAGGTAGCTGAGACTTAGAAGCAGATGAGATGGCTACTTAGGATACTTTTGAGTTCAGAAAGTTTCCTCCAAAGTGCCTAATAAACCAGGCTTAGCTCTTGGACTCTTGATAGTCTACTGGGAAAGATAGGGCTACGTGTGCTAGATCAGTTAACATAAAATAATTATTTAGCTTAAAACCTTGAGCCTGCCATATGCAAATACAATTCTATATCGCAGAATACAGTAGAAGAACCAAACCCAGCAGGTTTAGGTAGGTTTGTTTTTATAAAAAAAAACTTAAAATTCAAGCAGCACAAGTTTTATCTAATGAAAAATAAAGGGATTTGAAATGGATAATAGGGTATAGAAGTACTTTATAACAAATGTTCTTAGAATAAGTTACAGAAAATATGTATAATTAATAGCCCAAGCTACTCATCTTTATTTAACATAGTTTTGCTTATTTGAATAAGATTTTGTTTCCCCAAAGAGTATTCATAAAATTTCAGCCATCTTATACCTACAGCTATTTCCTGAAATGTGATCACCTTAGGAGGAGGGGGCATGGAAAAATTACACATATTTGCATCTTGGACATTTCTACTGAAATTCACCTGGGGAAAAGAAATGTCAGCTCAGTTTTAAAAAATACAATGGTGTTGGCTTAAGGTGGAAAACAATGCTCCCAATTCGTCATTCACAAGGTACCTTGTATGAGTCTGTAAATAAGACATCTGTAAATACTGCCAAACACATTGGGTAGCAAAATGAACAACTTAACAGTGTATGAAAATTGCTCATTTTTTCCTAATGAGAGTATAAACCTTTTGAAAGGGAAGTGGTAAAGATATTTAATAAATTACAACCAACTCCCAGTCTTGGGGAATCTTTTAGGCATTGCTGTCACATGCACATTTTCCGGTTTTGAAGATAAAGAATCCAGATCTTCAGAAGTTGGACCTCTTGTTTTCAGGAATCTCCATGAGGGTAGAGCATACATTTATGCAGCAGTCTGGGTAGGGCTGGAAACATGACTCTGCAAATGTTTGGGATCCTTGTTTACCATTCTGGCAGAAACTAATAGGACTTGAAATTCAATCACATCTGGAGGACCACAGTAACTGGACTATAGGAACAATCATCCACCTCCAGATTTCACTATTGTCTCTCATTAAAATCATTCAATACAAGTATTTTGTGTTTCAAACATGCAAATGAACTGACAAAAAGAGCACGAGTATCTCCAGTGGCTTATTGCATATTACACATTGCAGTTTGCTATGAACTGCATTCTGAACATACTGTATAATCAGGGCTGCAACACACATTATTCCATAATGAATGCTTGTTACCCTCTGCTTGTACCTGGAACACATTTTTCCCTTCCCCTTACGCACTTAGTCAGTTTGGCCTATAAACGTTTTAAATTTGCATACAGAAAGCAAGGACTGGCCATAAAAAAACATTGACCTCTGCAGATTAGCAAAACTTTGTATTTCTGCATAGTGGCCTGTAGGGAGCGCTGCTGAATAATGTCAGTGCAAAGTTGGGAGCTCGGATGGAATACTGTACTGATTTTCAAAAATAATGGGAGGAGGGGTGAACCCATTTTAATCAATGCACTGATGAGTAATACACCGGATTCAAACTCCTAGTATTTCATCTTCTAATCCTTTCCCCTGGCGTAGTCATTACCAAGATACTATTGAATTACTGAAAGCTGATTGTACTGATAATGGTGAAAAGTGGAACCCAGATTTTGAGGAAAAAGTTTTCAAGCAAATGTGTCAGCTCCGTGTTCGCCCAAAATGGATTTGTTCTATGGAAGCTTACTACAAATTGGTGCATAGACATATTTTTATCTCTGTTCTCTCTTATCCCTCTACCAAAACTTCCTTTCTTTCCCGCTATCTCAGCCAGTTCTTTTATTATTTGTTTAGACATTATATAATAAGCCAACCAACAATAACACAAAAATGACTGTGTGGATAGCTTTGATCAGAGGAAAATTTGTCAATATTATATACCTTTTTTCCCCCTCCAACAGTATCACTTTGTCAAATACCCAGTTTACCTTTCTGGAATATGGACAGGTTTAAGCATTTTGATCATTTTGGAAGACATTAAATTGAAATTACATATTCCTGTAATTGATTGATCACCATTAAACCTGAATCCAAAGTACATTTATTTTTGAAATTCCACAGAATTCAGTGGGATGCATGGGAAATATATGTGAAACTCAAGAACCAACACGCTTCTAGAAGGAAAGGTAGTTCCCAGCAACATGCTTCAAATGAATACTCTAACATGACATTTCCCCCCATGTTTTAAATTCCATAATTGGATTTAAAGGTGGTGAATGGCAAAATCCCTTTCCGGTTAAGAGCTGGTATTGACTTTTTGCTTTGGGACTTGCCTGCATTCTGCCAATTTTATTGGGGAAATTACAAAATTTGAAGAAGTTGCCATTTTACAATGTCAAGGTTTGTTGCCCGTTTTATGTATGGCAGCCCTTTTAAAAACAGCTATGAATATAGATGGTTTTGGGAGGTATTTGAATTAGCTGGAGTGATTAATAAAGGTATCACTATTTCTAGACATTCACTGCCTGATTCTGCATGTCAGCCTTAGTGAATAATCAGTTGTGTCCAAATACAATGTTGTATCTTAAGAAACAGCATTGTATCTTCTAGGACATGGGTCCCCAAACTTTTAAACGGGGCCAATTCATGGTCACTCAGACTTTTTGGGGGGCCAGACCTGCTAGGTGGGCATGGCTAGGTCATGTGACTGGGTGGGCGTGACCAATTTAGCAGTCCATTAAACAATGCACACAAATTAAACTTTAATTTGTTATACTCCTGGGGGTGGAAAGCAGGTTAGTGAAAGGATGTGGAGGCCTTGGGATGTGGGTGAGGGACTTGTGTTTTTGTGTGTGTGTGTGTGTGTGAGAGAGAGAGAGAGAGAGAGAGGGATACACAGAGAGAGAGAGAGAGAGAGATACAGAGATACAGAGAGAGATGAGAGGATGAGAGAGATACAGAGAGAGAGAGATGAGAGAAAGAGAGAGAGAGATAAACAGAGAGAGAGGGAGATGAGAGAAAGAGAGAGAGAGAGATGAGAAAGAGAGAGAGATAAACAGAGAGAAATACAGAGAGAGAGATACATAGAGAGAGATGAGAAATAGAGATAAACAGAGAAATACAGAGAGAGAGAGATACACACAGAGAGAGATGAGAGAAATGAGAGAGATGAGAGATACAGAGAGAGAGAGAGATGAGAGAGAGAAAGAGAGAGAGAGATACACAAAGATAGAGAGAGAGATGAGAGAGAGAGATGAGAGAGAGAGAGAGAGGAGCCCAGGGAATGGGGAGTTTGGGGTGTGTGTGTGTGAGAAGCGGAAGCATTGTGTGCTGCGAAAGACACTGTGGGAATTGTGGCCAGCCGTACGGGGCTGAGTTATGGCTGTGGAGTGAGCAGCAGAAGGGTGTGGCAGTTGGATGCCGGCCTAAAGCAGAAGGCGCTTCCCTCCAGGAGCCCTGGGATGAGATCACCTTCCTTAAGCAGCTGATACCGAGGGAGGAGGGCGCACGTTGCTCCTGGTTTATGTATTAGAATTATTGTGGGGAGTGTGTGTGTGTGTGTGTGTGTGTGTGGGGAATATTGAACCTTGGTTGCTCTTTGCCCTTGGCAGCACAACCATTGTGGGCTGTTTGCCGTGCTCTGGAGATGCTCCAGGTTGTGGATTCCTCCCTGTACGTTCCATGCGTGTTTGTATGTGTCCGAGGACAGGTGGAACCCAGGTCCTGCTGCTCGTTTTGATGAAGCATTGCTCTCTTGGAGCGGGGGGGGGGGGGGTCAGGAGGCGGGTACAACGTGACGCTGCGCTGCCCCAGGGGACAATGGCAAACGATTTGGGGCAGAGGAGGGTTATTAAATTCAGGGGGAGACCTCTCAAGATGGGGGTGGAGGTGCACGAGGGTACAGGTTGTAGGTGCTGCTGCTGCTGTGCCTGTTTGTTGTTGATACGAGCAGCCGCCTTTTGGGGTGTAAATGGGGCTTGTGGATATTCACTGAATGGTACAGAAGGCGCCCTGGCGTACGAAATTATTGTGCATGCCGAATTGCTGTCCTGTATTATACGGAGGCTGAGAATAGCACAATATAAGATGATTATTATGATTATTATTATTTTGAGTTTACATGCATTTGCTCCGTTAGCTATGTGTGTAGCACAACCAGTTGCAGGTAAGCGGCAGGCTTCTAGGTTTCCTGCCTTGTTTCTGGAGCCAGTGCGTAATCTTGAGTCTCTAAATCACAAGTATCTTTTGCACACGTCAGGAATGGCTGATGGATCTTGGGACATCTGTTCTGTTTCTATTTCTCT
>JANHGC010009027.1:0-10414 GCA_027560395.1 Boaedon fuliginosus
GTAGAGATTAGGACCATCCCCACCTTGTTGGCCTTCCGCAAGGCCATGAAGACCTGGCTTTGTCGGAGGGCCTGGAATTGACATGCCCCCCCCCTTGAAGGTTGTTGAATGTGTGTGAATGGATGGATTTTTTATTTTAAATTGTAATATTTTGTCTTTTAATTGTTGTTAGCCGTCTCGAGTTCCCCTTGGGGTATAAATCGAATATAAATAAATAAATAAGTAAGTAAGTAAGTAAATAAATAAATATAATTCTTATGAATATTTTATGACAATGAGAAAGATTTTTTGACATACTGAATAGAAAACATTTTCCGGTTAAGAGGTTTTTTAAAAAAAGCATAGGAGAACCATTAACTACAGTGAAATGATATCCTCTATGTTAATTTAGGATTTATCATTCCATTGTCTGAAATTCTATGCTAAATAAATAAAGGGAAAAGGGACAGAATTTGATAAAAGGAGAAAAATCAGAGGGTTTCTTTTGGATTTGTGCTAAATATTTCCCTTCTGATTTTTGGACAGTTTGGGAATTTTTTTTAAAATTGGTTCATGTCAATGTTTGTCCAATCTGCTGCTCTTTTGGTTCCATTCTGACTTTTACAAACTCTTATTTTGTAAAAAGTGTCATACATAGTACTGTATAATCCTGCAGATCTGAAGATATTCAGAATTATCTTAAGATGATCCTTACATCCCTGAATGGTGTAGCTTTCAGAAAGTGCTGACATCACTTTCAGTGATTATTCACTTTTGTTCCCCTTTTGTTACAATATCCAGCATTTCCAAAAGTAAGGATTATTATTTATTTTATTTTGTTTAGATTTTTTTTATCCTGCCTTTATTATTAAAAATATACATTATTATTATAAAAATAACCCATGGTGGCAAACATGCTTCTCCTTTGTCTTCCTCTTTTCCCCATCACAACCGTGTGAGCTGGGCTGAGAGCGTATGGCTGCCTTTCATGCCTAAGGCAGGGACTACAATTCAGAATCTCCTTGTTTCTAATCTGATGCTTGTTTAGACCAAATGTTATTTAAATGAGGTTATTCTACTACGGTTTATATAAACATGTAAGAATATGACTCCTATGCAATATATTCTACAAAACGGAGAATGAAAAGATTATTCATTGCTTCTTTTGAGTGGAATAGTTGAGTCTTCTGGAAATACTGATGCTGTATTGCTCTGCGAACTAAATTTGTATTTATTTGTATTTTCCATTTTGGTTATTAAGGCAAAAAACAAAGATGCCAAAGAAAAAGAGAAAGCTAACAGACATAATTTTTTTTCTGGATCGTATGCTGGAGTAATGCCGTGTTTCACATGTGAGAAACCACTTTTGGGGAAAGAATCATTACAGTGTTCTTGTAAGTAACTATACTTTGTGTTCATAGAAGTTTCTTTCCCCAACTCTGTTGTAGAAAGTTGCTTGTATTTGTAGATTGGTTCCAAACTTAGTCATGTGTAGAACAGATCAAAGACCGAGAAACACAACTTACTTAAGTTCCTTAGCTAATTTACAAGTCCCTTAAGTCCCTTAACTTAAGTAAGATTTTTGTGGGATTACTCGAAACGTGACTAAATATAGATTCAATTCTGTTTCTTTATTTGAGAATAATTTGCTTAGTTCAAAATACAGTGCTTATCTCATAGGTACTAAATCTCAGGATTCATCCATAGGCACGTTGGAGACTTTATTATCTTTATATTGATAAGCAGCAGTTTGTCATGCTTTTAGGAAGAACATTTCTAGTTCTGACCTGTTGGAGCCTGACTTTGGAATTCCTCCCACAAACCCATAAGATTATTACCCCACAAGCTATAGTGATCTCTTAATTAGGTTTGACCAACACAATAAAGCCATATTAACAACTTAGTATATTAAATATCTAATGTTAACTCTGTCTAGAACAGTTGCTGGGTTTACATAGTTTTGAATTAGATGCTCCCTTAAATCAATTTCATTGTTATATATTTCCAAAGTAAACCTAAGAGTTATAAATATTAGATATTCCACAAAATGAAGCCAGAGAGATATGTTTAGAAATTAGAAGGTGAAGACTCTCAAAAAATCAGTTCCACCCCCAACCCTCCTCCTGGCCTAAGCCTGTATTTATTTTTCTTCTTCCTGATTAGTTCCAATAGATGAAATGAACCCAGAGTTTGAAAGAAAAATAGCTTGAGGAGATATATAAGGGAGCTACATGAACAGGGTTTAGTATAGTTCATTCATGCTTCTCTGCCTTCTCAAACATCGATCTCTCAGGCTGAACATGGTTGGGACTGATGTGAATATAAAGAGACAGGCCTGTTTCCAAATCATGGCATATCTGAGGGATCACCTTTCTCCAATTGTTTCTGCCCACCTGGTATGTTCAGGCAGAATGGATACATTCCAGTTTCCCTTTATCAAATGCTGTGGGATTAAGGGCAGAATGTCTTCTCTGTCACAGCCCCTGCCCGAGATAGGGACTATAACAATTCGTCACGGCCAACTCATCACGACTGATTTGCCACAGTCAACTTGCCATGGCCAACTTGCTGAAGAACAACTTGCCACTTGCTGCGGGACAAGAATTACACTAATATCAAAGAAATGGAAAAGAATCATTAAAGAAATGATGCCAAAAGAGGAACAGAATAAAATGTGAATGGCAAAAATTAATTTTTTAAAATTTATTTTAAATAATTAAATAGAATTGTTACATTGTCCCATAGCGAGTTGTCCTGCAGCAAGTTGGCCCTGATAAGTTGGTTGTGATGAGTTGACCATGGTGAGTTGGCCGCAGCAAGTTGACTGGGGCAAGTTGTCCCATTCCCGCTTGAGATATGGCTGGTGGCCTTTTGGAAAGCCGTTGGCTTTGGTCCCTGGCTGGGGTTAATTTATTTGCATGGTCCTTATTAGGCTTGAGCTGTTATGGTTGTTTCAGTCTGAGCTGTCAGAATTTGTTTTCAACAGTTTTTTTTTTTAATTCTGTAAGCTGTCCAGACTGTTGAGCTGGGCAGCTAAAAACAAATTGAAACCAATCAATCAATACATTTCATCTAGTTTGAGTCTCAGGTTAATGCTTGAGAATAATTGTTTCACATAATAGAAACATAAATGGGGTTGTTTTCTTGGTGGCAACCTCCTGTTCTGTATGATGTGTGGTTTTGGCCTAAGATCCAAGACATACTGTACTTCTTTATCCTTTCAGTGAAAATTAGCTGGGTCTTTGCCGATTTATATAACTTTTCCAACCCTTTTGAAGGAACCAGTCATCACAGCTGGAAAACATTAAGACAAGAATTATTTCTAGACGAAAGTTGAACATTTTAAAATTGATATTGCAATTGAGAGAACCTTTTCTTGCTTCCTTGCAGATTGCAATGCAATTGTGCATAAAAGTTGTAAGGACTATGCTCCTGCGTGTACAAAAGTAAGTTTTAAAGCAAATACTTGGGGATTTCATTCCTCATTGTTACACTATTCTATTTCTATTTTGTTGTTTTAGAGTGTAACATATCAAGAAGTTTATATTATATTGGGCATTTCAAGTGAGTAACTATTGACCTATAGAAAAAAACCAAGGCATTAGTTGTGGTAATAAAATAATTACAAATAAATACAGTAAGAGTAACTAATGTTTATATTTTCCTAAACTCTCTTGCTTAGTAGGTTTGTTGCTTTATTTTTACCCTGAAGATCATTTTGTTTCAGTCTTTTTGTTTAGGCTTCCTTATTACAATGACTTGTCCTTTTTATGTTTGTTTACTATGATTTGCTAGTTATATGACTAGTATGTACACCACTAATTAGTTGTCACTACCTTTTGCCATTTGAGACCAACTAAAAAATTAGACCCATGGTTTTTCTGCATGAAGTGGAAAATTCTTCTGAATTTTGATTTTCTATGGAAGAAATGAACATGAGATTCATATATTAAGATGAATAAATAGTCACAGGAATTTGTCCACAATTTTGCCTTGTTCTTGACTCGGTCTTGCCCAGTCTTTCTCTGTCTCTCTTCATATCTCGATTAATTCTTGAGAAAAAGTTGTGTGTTTGGGTGGATGATTTGACTACTTCTGGGGATTTGAAATTAGTTTCTCAGGTCACTGTACATTAGACTAGTGAAGTACCTGCTTCAAAATGATTGCAAGAGCATAATAAACTGAAAATTTAAATTGCAATGGAACAAAATAGCATCACTTTCCTGTTTTGTTAAACCCAGAGGCTGTTTATATTATCAGGTAGAACAAAATGGAATGGCGCCCCTTAGTGTTCACAGTTAGAATGACATAAGTTCAGTGAAAACTTATATTATTGACTTTTCCCAACAGTATTAGTTTTTTAAAAAATCCCTGTCAAAAATTCTAAAATACATAATGATTTATAGTAATTATTGTGCCTGGTACATTAGCAAAATTCTAGCAATTTGCAACTTTACCATTAGAGCTATGTAAAAAATGGAGTATCATAGAAAGATAAAATCATTCAATAAAATATCATATACGTGTAGAAATGTTAAATCACCTCTTATTTATTTAATCGATTAAATAAACTTTATATTTAATATATTTAATAAAATTCATATTAATGAAAACATTCTTCTTTATCAGAAATTACAAGATAGAAGTTATGTTAAGAACAAGATACAAACTGTCCAGACAAGTAAGTTAAAGAGTAAAAAAGTTAAGAAGTATAAATTGTTTTTCTTCTGTTATGTTTCATATTTTGTTATTATTAGTGGCTGTCTTTGGGAGAATGGACAACTTTTGATGATTTTTCCTTTTCTATTACTGCCTTTCTTAGCTTTCTAACAAAACTGTCCTTGAATATCAGATTCCTTTGTTTTAGGGGAGGAGATAGTTTGGAGAGCTGCAAACAAACATTGGCAAAGATTCCTTCCATACTTCCATGTTCTTATGGGTCTCCACTATCTTTTTGTCTTTCCATGAGTAGTACGTAGTACACTTCTCAGAATGAACTGAATATATTCACTAATCCAATATTTTTAACTTGCTTCACTATCAACTCCAAAATTTTCATACAATAATTTGACAGCATACATTTAATAGTTAAATTAAACAAACATTAAAAGCAGAAATACCCAATCTATGACCATAGTTATTGGGCCACAGGTAACCTTCCAACTATTTGGTGTGATCCTTCTAATTTGCTCAAAAGTTCTTGTTATTTTTAATCTGACAGAAAGATGAAATTATTAAATACACCTAAAATAATCATATTAAGATTTTTAATGGTATTTAAATTTAACTTATTTTAAATCAAATTTAGTTTTGGCCCTGACTTCCTTCATTTATGAAAGTGAGGTTTGTAATATGCAATTCAGAGGCTAGTGATAACCCTCAGCTCACTATGTACCTTAGTTCTAAATTCAGACTTGGAAAATTGGACTTTCTCTCCTAATTTTGATTGAATCAGATTACAATCAAACATTGAATGTTTAATCTTTTTGAACAACTAATAATATATGAACTCTTCAAATAATCTGACATTTGTAGAAGTTGATAGAGGTATTAAAATGAGTTTAAAAATGTGAAATTGAATGCAGAAATTAGAGACTATAAAATATGTTTTAGTAATCACAGATACAGGTAGGAACAATATATTCTTTTAAAAAATCTAAAATATTGCAATGTTACAATAACATTTCCTAATTACATTTCATTTTGATAAATAGTTATCCATGGTCTATGTCAAAAGACTTTTCAAAGCTATATTTCCATTTGATGTCTACTTATATATAAATCTTACTAAATTCAATGGGACAGTTATTAGTATATTAGATTTAAAATGTGGTTGCAAAAGCCGTTTATGATATGTTATTGCCTTTGGAATCCCATTCTAAATTGGTAGGGGATGCAATCAAAGGATGCAATGGATGAGTACAAACATTTTTTTAATTATCTTAGCTATTTATTTATTTATTTATTTGTTTATTTATTGCATTTACTGGAGGAATATAGGAAGCAGCTATACAGTCATATGTTGGACTGTCAAAGACAATATTGTTTAAATAGATTAGCAGTTATTCTCCAATATTTCTGAGATGAATCTGATCTGGGATATTTCATGCATCTCATGAAGTGAGCATTAGTTCACAAAGGTTTATGCCTTTTAATATAATTCTGTAGGTGCTACAAGACTCCTCCTGATTTTGGAGATTTTCGGCGTACAGTTCATCATGATTATCTCTAAAACATGGATAGAATACATTGCTAAAATCTAACATTGTATTTTTGATTTTCCAGATCTATCATTCAGAGATACTCCACAGCCAGCATTCTTGGCAACTCTGCCTTCTACCACAATTCCCATTGGAGTATCCCTTATGAAAAAAGAAGCATTACAGCAACAACATTCCTTATCCAGAAGTGTTCCAAGTACCACTTCTGAAAGGTAGATAGCAGTCTCTAATGTTTTGCAGTTAAAAAAAAACTTTCCAAGTGAATCAAGTATATTTATGTGATTTTGTTTTATCCATAGAAAGAGTATGTCCTCACTGGAGCCAGATACTAATACCAGCAGCTGGAGATCTAGGTCACACTCTGAAGAGCTGCTGCAAACGTTAGGGTCTGCTTCATCTGTTGATTCTTTTATAATTGAAGGTAAACTGGGAACTCACTGTGATACCATTCACATGAAAAAATATGACATTATTAACAAACAATGTTGAATTATTCTATATTTAAAAAATAAAAGGGATTCATTGGTGGTCATGTTTTGATGAAAAACATGGCTCAAAATTTAGAGATCAGCGTTGTACAGCTGATCGAAACTTTTTTTCAGATACTTAAAAACGTTGGAAATTTTTAAGGGGTGCCATCACTGTATTTTTTTAAAGTGTCTTTTTAAAACTGAATGTACATTTATCAATATTACAGGATCATTGTGTTTCTTGAGCAGGAAGCAAATGAATGAAGTGTTAGTTCTTTCAGAAGTGCTCAGCAAAACTTCCCAAGCAATGCCAAATAGATTTTAAGATTAACAGTAGTGAAACTGGATACGGTTTATCATATTCTTCTCTTAATTTTAACAGGATTAACCTTTTGCAAACTCAGTGACACTTAAGTCCTTAACAGAATATAACATCCTTATTCATTTTGAGATCTCCATTTTTAAAGTAAAGTGCATCCCATTAAATGCTTCCGTTATTAAAAATGGATTATATATTAAAATACACAGATGCAAACATTATCTTCAAATTCATAGATGGGTTAGTACACCTTTGAAGTATTAAAAATCAGCATACAAACCAATCCTGGAATACATTTTAGTTGTTCAGTTGATATCTGAGTTTAATTTGCCTATTTTTTATGTTTAAGAATGGCTTATATTTTGCTATAGATGATGTTGATGCTTCTTTATGGAATGACCTCAGCACTGATACACTGGAATTTGAGGCAGAATCTTGGAGCCTGGTTGTAGAGCCTTGGTTTTGTAACCAACAAGAAAAGGATGTTATCAAGCGACAAGATGTAATATTTGGTTAGTTTGCTATAGTATCTTATATGTTTCTATATAGATGGTTGGAAGTGAAAATATAAAACAGCTTTCTCTAATTTGGCACTCACCACATGGGTTGTATTCTACCAGCAGGGTTTGATAACAAGAATTGTAATCTAAAATATATGCTGGAATCAGTAGTGAAATAAAATAAAAAAAAATGCTGTTTCAGAATTTATATGTTATTTTTGTCTTTGTAACATTCTAAGAAAGAGAGAGCAGCTGTACTCCATTTGTACTCAATGTTATCTCACTTGTGCAGTAATCTGATAAACTACTGTATTTAATATTCTTAATGGATCTTTTTTTTTTTTTAAAAAAGATATTTTAATCCACATTTCTCATTTCTTATAAATAATTATAAGAAGTTAACATATTTAATCCTTGCTCTTATTTTCTCCACAACAACTTCTGTGAGGTGGCTGGGCTGAGAGAGTGACTGAACCAAAGTTATTTAGCTGGCTTTCGTGACTAAGGCAGCAGGACTAGAACTCACAGTCTCTTTTAGCCTGGTGCTTTAATCACTACATCAAAGGCAATCAAATTAATCAAACATCAAAGTGCCCTAATCACTAGACCAAACTGGCTCTCATCTAATAAGAGTATTTGAACAGAATGATAGGACATGCTGAATAATGATATAGCGCAGAGCAATTTTATTTAGGCTTACAGGAAGACAGCCATGACTTTTTACCCCCAGTGCTGCAAGCTGTTCTTAATTTCCCTGTTATTTTGTTCCAAGTAGTTTGTCATAGTTGTGAGTGTATTCTTAGATTCTGTGGGCTTTAATCTCCACCTCCTCTTTTCAATTTGTTTTCTTGCTAAAGATGCATTTATACTTCTGCAGACCTTAGATGTTCCCTAATGTCCCTCGTTTCGGAATAGTTCTTCAATATACAAAAATAAATATATAATCTACTGTAAAATATATATCTACCATGACTTATTTATTTTTATGTTTTTTTATGTAGAACTAATGCAAACAGAAGTGCACCACATCCATACCCTCTTCATCATGTCCAGAATATTCAGAAAAGGGATGAAAGAAGAACTACAGCTGGACCACAGCACAGTGGACAAAATATTCCCTTGTTTAGATGAGCTGCTAGAACTTCACCAGCAGTTCTTCTGTAGGATGAAGGAAAGGCGACAGCTCTCAAGTCAGGAGGGAAATGACAGAAATTTTGTGATCAGCAAAATTGGAGATGTTCTTGTGCAGCAGGTAGAACACTGAATACGATTACACTTTCAACGAAGTGTTTGTGAAGATATAGTCATTCTAAGAGAAACCACTTACTTAGTAATTGTTCAGAGTTAAAATGTGACTGAATAAGAGGGATTTATGACCAGTCTTCACTGTTCTGACCATTGCAGTGGATCAGTAGTCATGTGATCATGAGGCAGGCACTTGATGTCCAGCATGGTCACATGATCAACATTTCCAACATTTCCTGCTACCATTTCACAAGCAAAGTCAAGGGAAAGTGGGCAGGAAGTCAGAAATTGCTCCCATACTACACTCTGTAGTGCTTGTTCACAGCATCCGCTCCCCCACAGCACTCATGCATGTGCCCATGCTGCAGAATGCCTGCTTATGTCACTCCCTGCAACACTCATGTACCCATGTGCACTCCAGAGCCCCAGCTTGAAGCAGCTCCCTGCCTCCCGCCCCCTGAGTGTCTGCCTGTTTCGCTCAGCTACACTTGTTGACTGGGACTCTCATCTTTTCACACTTAATGACATGCGTGCTCCAGGACTTAGAGCAACAACTGGAACTGCCAGGATTGCCCTTGCTAAGGGATGCAATCATGTGATTTTACACTTTATGATTGAATTGTTTAGCGATGAAAATTGCAGCCACTATTGCCTTAATAAGCCAATGATTATCAATATATCCATTTTTTATGATCCTGGTCCAACCACATCTCCCCTAAATATGAGAATCCTGAAAGAGGAAGGCCTTCACCTTCCTTTGCCAACATTTTCATGATATTTGAGATCACATAGCAAATGCACCCTTTTATTTTGTGTGAATCTCGCAGTCCATAATGCTTTTCTGGTGTACCAAATATATTGGAAAAGCGTGGGGAATCTGTTTGGTGAGTGGGAGAACCAGCTTGCTTAACATATTCAGTATGCAGCAAAGTAATAATTCTGCCAATAGTCTTATTGAATTGCTACTATTTTTTCAGTTTTCAGAAGAGAATGCAAGAAAAATGAAGACAATCTATGGGGAGTTTTGTAGTCACCAGAAAGAAGCAGTTAGCCTTTTTAAAGAATTGCAGCAAAACAAAAAATTCCAGAACTTCATCAAAGTAAGTTGATAATATCTATCTCAGTTGCACAAAAGTTTATATACTTTAGGAGAACTGTTAAGGTGAGAAATGGGTATAGCACATTAGCTTAGAATTCTAATTAATAGTTCAAAAATGGTTTTTCCTAAGTATACCACAAGGTGGCTCTATTTTATTGCAATCTGGCTGATAATACTGACTTTCAGAATTGTAAGAATTACAGCCAGTGGTCCTGTGCCACATAAAAGGCTTCCATTTATACAAAACAGTTGTCTTACTTTTTACTTTTAGTTAAGATTTTCAAGTGGCGAGTGAGTCTCTAAGGAAAGGGAAAATCGTTTCCTGTAACAGTATTTTATTCTGTTGTGGATAAAACTCATTAAATTTCATGCAGTGTAAAAAAGCCACTGAATGTTTTAAGGCATGGACATTGGGCACTGTACAAATAGAGTAAAATGAACAAATAAATAAACACACAGCTCTTTCATAGAAATTGTCTTCTATTTTTAATAAAGTAATTATATTTTATTTATTTATTTATTTATTAGATTTATATCCCGCCTCTCTTCACCCAGAAGGGGAACTCGAGGCGGCAAACAAT
>JANHGC010009027.1:10514-28429 GCA_027560395.1 Boaedon fuliginosus
TGTAAAAAAGCCACTGAATGTTTTAAGGCAGAGGAATTGGACATTGGGCACTGTACAAATAGAATAAAATGAACAAATAAATAAACATACAGCTCTTCCATAGAAATTGTATTCTATTTTTAATAAAGTAATTATAGACACAATTATTTTCATTCCAAAACAGGGCTTATCATTAAAGCCTTATGAAATTAAAAAATAACCTATATTCTGTGTTTCTGATTATTTGAATAATTAAAAAAAAACACAATTGCATGCATTGGCTTATTTGCTGTTGGCTTATTTGTACCTAGTTACAAATAAGATAATAACCTATCCCATTCCAATGGGAGAGGTCCACAGTGGAAATAAAAGCTTTTTTTATTTATATAATATAACAATATACTTGGTAGTATTTTATTTCTTTTATTGTTTTCTCTGAATGTTCAGACCACCTACAGGCTTTTGTGTTTTGTTGGAGTGAGGGACAGGCAACATCTAGACAAAAGGCATCAATCACAGCAGCACAATTGAAGCCCAACCATTTGTGTAGGTGTGCAGGATTGATAAACATATAAAAGAGATGGGTTTTTGATACTTTTATTTATTTATTTATTAGATTTGTACCCTGCCTCACTTCCCTGATCAAGGGGAACTCGAGGCGGCTATTAGAGCCATCTTTACTTTTTTTTTTTTACCATCCTGGTCCATTTTTTGGGGGGCACTGTAGATAACTCACTCAATATTATTATAAAATTCCTTAGTCTTTTTTCTGCATCAGCCATATAACATGACAGATAGATTGAAGCAAGAAATAAAATATATAGAAGATTGTCTTCCATCACCAAAGTAGAGAGACTTTAAGATCTAAGTGACATTTTATATCTAGCAAGTTTAAAGGCTGTATATTAAAAGTTAAATTTCTTCTTAAAGCTGCGGAATAGTAATCTTTTGGCCCGGCGTCGAGGAATCCCAGAATGCATTTTGCTAGTCACTCAAAGAATCACAAAATACCCAGTTCTAGTAGAAAGAATATTACAGTATACCAAAGGTAAGGAATAATTTTCTACCTGCTTCATGAATAAATCTTATGGTGTGCTTAGTTAACTAACATCAAAGCATCAACAATATTTTAAAAATTTCCTATAAAAATATTTCTTTTTACAAATTTCAGATTTTTCTTATCTTGCAAATAACTTCTTTTGCTATAAATGAAAATGAGATATGTTTCATATATTCGTTATTTCTTTGTTAAATTTATTTGCCACCTATGTCACTGTGGGGCTTCTCTAGGCAGCTTACAACAGTAAAAAGGAAGAACTGAAAAGAATGTAAACAGAAGTAAAATAATAATAAAATAAGCAATGAAATGGAACACAACAAGAATACATGGATATGGTAACAAAAAGATAAATATGATAACAAAAAGATGGACAGCTGGAGAGCAGAGGACAAGGGAGGGGAGATGGAGTCTGCCATCACTCCATCAGTAAAATGTGCTCCTCTATTTTATTGTTTTTTATTGGAGAATTACAACAAAGTAAACAGATTGAGCTCCTAATCTTGAAAAAAATTACCTGAAATATGGTAAACTTTCTAGGCTCTGAAGTAGTTGAAGTCCACATAGCCTGGGCATTTGGGTTGGAAAGGTTGTTGTAGGTAATCAGTGGCCCAATGAGGTGGCCACTTTGTAACTCTCAAGTCCAGTAAACAAAGGTGTAAGTAGAAGAGGAGATAGAGGGAAGAAAAAGAAGTGGAAGCAAGTCTAATTATGGTGTCAGGTTCTATACTCCAAGGTCATGGTCCTACCAGAATAATGCAGCAAGTGGTAATAATTGTCTTTCCAGAACAATGCATCCATGTGGTAATACTGGGAGATTAATGTGGCAACAGCATGGACGGTTCTTCTAAACCATAGGTGTCAAACTTGTTGCATCACATTGCTGTCACGTGATATTTTGTGACAGTTTCCCCACAAAACTGGGGTGGGCATGGCCCGCGCGTTACATATCCTTCCCATAGGCCTCAGTTTAACATCCCTGTTCTAAACATTAAATAAATTTTCAGATTTCTGCTTTTTAAAGCAGCAAAGCTTGTATTTTGATTTTAGAATTCCATGAATCATGAACCATTCACAAAACAGATTTGAAAATAATACTCTTATATTCTAATTTTCTTGTTTTCTAATTTTCTTATGAAAATCCATTCTAAATATTTAAGGAGAAGGGTTTGCTAACATTATGCACCTCTTTGATTTTATACAGAAGGAACAGAAGAACATCAAGATTTGTGTAGAGCCCTTCACCTTATCAAGGATATGATTGCAGCAGTTGATTTGCAAGTCAGTGAATATGAAAAGAAACAGAAGTTGCTGGAGATTCTTAGTAAAGTTGAGAACAAAACTTATACGAAGCTGAAAAATGGACATGTTTTTAGGAAACAAGATTTGATCAAGAAAGAGAGGACGCTTTTGTATGAAGGCTTAGTCTACTGGAAGACAGCTACAGGACGTTTCAAAGGTTATTGAAATTCAGCTTCCTTGTATACTTTCAGTGGTGCATCATCTTCTGTACTTTTCTAAGGAAAGTTAGTTGCTAAAAATATGAAAAATGTCTTAGAGTATAGATAGGATAGCAATATGTTAATTACGTGTATGGCCTTGGCATTTTCTTTCACTAATTTTCCCCACAATTAAGTTTCTTTTGATCCTTTATTTCCTGTCATAAAAGTAAGAAATCAGTTGATCTGATTGTAACAC
Source organism: Boaedon fuliginosus (assembly GCA_027560395.1). NCBI lineage: Eukaryota > Metazoa > Chordata > Lepidosauria > Squamata > Lamprophiidae > Boaedon > Boaedon fuliginosus. Next base: position 13,249 of record JANHGC010009027.1, read on the forward strand.
ACCCAACACTAGCAATCTGGTTTCCAATATAGTATGAAATCACTTTAGAACATTAACCCTGTTCAAATGTTAGGTGTAAAATTATATCTTCAAGTTAAATTTATTTTGTTAGCCTATCAAGTACACTATAGTAACAAAAAAATAACAATCACAAAATTAAGAAAACAATAAGATCAAGTACATAAGTTAAGTCTAAAATAGCAAGCTTATGCTCAAATGATACCATCAAAATCAATTGAAATTAAGGTGCTAACATATATGGCACTTAAAAGAATCACAGGTAGCTTCCCAGATGATGTTGCTGAGGGAAGTGTCCTCTTTTGAAAATTTCTTCCATTGCCACTCGGTGCACCTTAAATATAGAAGGACATCTGGGAAAGGGTCCAAGTAAAAATTTTAACAGATAGACAGACTGAAGCAAGTGAAATGAAGACTGAAGCAACTAGGTGAATTGGTTCTGTTACCCTGAGGTACAAATAATCCTCAGTTAGCAACTGCTAAATTAGTGATTAAGGGAAGTGATCGCTAAGCAAAGCCACAACATATTATGATTTTACTTCAGCTTTCTTTTGCTTTACCAGCCTGTGTAGTTTGTCATTACGGGTATCACAAATCATCAACCAATCGTGAACAGTAAAGTTTTTCACGATTGTATCTGCAAATTCTCACTAAATGAGGATTACCTATATTAAAATATAAAACGTAAACCAAAAATTCTTAAAGTGAAGAAATATATTAATAACTATATTAGTTGGTATTGTTTCAAAATACTGCTGGTGATAAATCTATGGATACAAACCACTGAGCTCTAGTCTGGAGCCTCAGAGGGAAGAGTGCCCACCTCATCAATTATAACATGTTTTCATAGGATGTCCCATCCTAATCTGTGCACCGGGTCAATCTATGAATGTTGTACTGATATGTGAATGTTTTTAAATAATTCAATTTATTTTCATTTGATTTGTTTGATATGATATGAGTGATTGGTCTATAATAGCAATTTTCCTTTCTTTTAAAGACATTTTAGCTCTGCTTCTAAATGATGTGATGTTGTTTTTACAAGAAAAAGATCAAAAGTACATATTTGCAGCTGTTGTAAGTACAAATGTTTAAAAACATTTTAAATTATCTTAATTGGGAAATGGTGTCTCTTATAAAAATAATAAATGTTGGGACCTTGTTCAAGGAAAATTAAACATTTTAGATGCTAATCTTGAATCTGTGTAAATTTGGATAAATTTGTGTTCAAGTCATTAAAAGAAAATAGATATTGAGTAGCAGATTTTCTCAAATCTCTAAAATGATACCGTAAATTAATTTGAAGATTCCCTTAATGATTCATACTAATTATTTCATAGCAGGTTAGGCAAGATATAATTACACTCTTTTCTAAATGGCATTCCTAAGGTTGGTTGCATGGGTGGGCAGATTGCCAAGCACCTGAATTTTGTTCACATGACCGCACAGTGCTGCATGACCATAACTTTGAAACCAAGTCATAAGAAGCTTTTGGGGGAATCTTTCATGACTTTGAACAGTTGATAGGCGACTAGTCATAAGTTGTGGTTAACTGTAACTTTCCTCAAATTGCAGCTTATATATTACTGTGTATAGGAAGTAACAAACTCATACATGTTAAATATTATTCCAGATAACATAATGGATAGATATTAAATGCAAGACAGACTGAGAAATATTTAGACACAATGCACCTTAGAAAGTATATAGAAGAACAAAAGAAAGCTCCAATAAACCAATTATTGGAGAGGAAACAAAAGGAGCAATACAGATGTTAAAATTCAATAACCAGGACCAGGTGGGCTTTTAATGTATCATAAGACATTTAATGAAATTCTGATTAAACCATTAACTTAGTTAATGAATGAGATTCAACACTGTCAAGCATTTTCATCCTCCTGCTTTAATTTCTGTGTTATTCAGTGAGGAATATTATAGGCTGTTCAGAGCCATACAGACCTGTCTTGTTACTTAATGCACACAACAAACAAGCTTTTCAACAGCAATATTTGCAAAAAAAAAACTAATAAATTTCTAATTGAATTGATACATCCTGATCAGGCTGGATTTTTCCTAATACGAGGGATAATGCTTTGTAAATACATTTTGAATGGTGTTATAGTGAAAGGACAAGCTTGCGCCTACTCACATTATTTACCTTTGTTCACAAAAAAAGATAAAACAAAATAACGTTTCCAGAAATAGCTGACATAGTGTTATATTTAAATGATTTAATTTAGATGGTCACTCAGATCCTTTTACTCAGAATATACTGTCATCATCATCATCTTATTTTAATGACCCCATAATACCTTGTGGGGTGGAGTCTGGGCAACTGAATGGAGCTGAGTGTTTTACTGGCCGGATGCCCTTCCTGTTTCCAATGCAGAGCTTTGTTCAGCAGATATATTCTCATTGTGCCCAGAGAGAGAAATATCTGCCTCTACCTAGGATCAAACTCATAGCCTCCTGATTGTGAGGTGAGAGCTCCACCCCTAAGCCACCACAACACTCACGCAGAATATTCTGTGATTTGCATTTTTTCCTGATCTATATAGGACCAGAAGCCTGCTGTTATAGCTCTTCAGAAACTTATTGTCAGAGAGGTAGCCAATGAAGAGAGAGGGATGTTCTTGATCAGTGCATCTTCCACAGGACCTGAGATGTATGAAATTCATACTAGTTCCAAAGAGGAACGCAGTCACTGGATGAGGCAAATTCAAGAAGCAGTGGAAAGGTACATACTGGAACATGGGTTGCTGCTTGCTAACTCTTTCTTTATTTTAATGTAAAAATACTCCTTAAAAATGTTTGTTAACTAAATCCTACCAAAACAACAAACATGTGACAAATCCTGGAAACATAAAACTGTGAAGATTCTGAGATTTGATCTAATGGATTCATGCTGCTTTTTGCCATCAGCGGTGTCTGTTATAAAATGAAGTCATATGTCTTCCTAGATCAGGCTATTTGGGATAGTTCAATGACAGTATGAATTGGGATCTGACTTGCAAATAAACTTTTCTGCTGGGGGGAAAGGAATAGTAAGGCACCATCTTTGTTGCAGTTTAGTGTCATTGATATGATGTCACATCCAGCCTGATTTTTAAAGTAGATGGTGGCCAACTGCTTAAATGCAATCTTTATTTCTGTTCAATATTTCTTAATCAGTGGACAAAATGAGGAAAGAAAAATCTGCTAACTTCATCAAATTATAAATATCTCTACAATAACCACTCTAAATTAACCCTATAAAGTTAGTATGACTAAACTGACTTTTCCAAATGGATTCATGATTATTAATGTCTTATGAAAAAAATATAAGATTGGTTTAATCTGTTTTGTTTTTATGGCATCCCTGAAGCTGTCCGGAAGAAGAAGGCAAAATAGGTGATTCTGATGAGGACCGAAAAATAACTGAAGCCAGAGCGGCCAAAATTCAAAAATGTCAAGGTATAGTGTAACGTTTTCTGGTACTTTAAAATTAATACATTCATCCATTAGAGTGGACATACTCTTAAGAAAGAATGTCCCTTCCTCCATTAGACATTTTATAAGCATGTCTGTGCATTAGGATTTCCTACCTAACACTGTTTCCTCAATGTGAACTAACTATAATGTGTATGTGGTTGCTTCACTAGGGATGGGATTGCATCAGAGGTGATATTCAGCCAGTTCTGATAGGTTTGGGAGAACCGGTAGTGATAATTTTGATTGGTTCCGAGAACCAGCAAATACCACATCTGATTGGCTGACTTCAGCAAATGCTACCTCTGATTGGCCGACTACATAGCCATGCCCACCAAGCCACGCCCACAGAACCGGTAGTAAAAAATTTGAATCCCACCATTGGATTGCATGCAATTCATAATAGAAATACAGTAAAACCTTTGTTCGCGACCGCAATCCATTCCCAGACTGCGGTCGCAAACTGATTTGGTCGTGTTCTGAAGCGATACTCACTGTGCATTCACAGACAATTCTGCACATGTGTGGAAAGGAAAATGGCGCGGAAAGGAACCTTTCTGCGACTTTTTTTTTTTGCCAACCGAGTTTTGAGTTGGGAACCGATTCAAAACTCATTTGGTCGGGAACCAGTTTGGTTGTGAACAGAACCACTGTACCAAATTTTAAAATGAAAATAATAATGTGGATAATTATGGTTCCAGCATAAATAAGTAATAATTACAATCGCCACAACTTTTAATGATTTTTTTTGTATAGTACTCTTGAATAGTCAAGACCAGCAGATCTGTAACTTCTTAGAAGAGAAGCTTAATATCTATGCAAAGCTTGGAAATATGAGCGGTTTTGAAGAAGTTCATGTGGAACCACATCTACTTATTAAACCCGACTCTGGAGAAACTCCTCAAGTGGCCTCACTTCTCGCGGCAGCTCTCAAAGAAGGTAAGTCTGTGTCTACATAGAAAGTATTTTTTCCAAAGACATCTCCTCCCCCTCAGCCCCTTGTCATACTTCCTAGTATGACAATTAATTTCAGGTTTAAAAAGTTGCAAAGCAAGAATTCAGAATTCTTCCCAAAAGTGATCATAAAGTGATCATAGTAGCTCCAAGGTACTTCTAACTTTCTAACTTCCCTAACTTTTTGAGTGGGGACTTCCAAAGGCCCTGAGAAATCTGTGAACACTGACTGTCTAGTTCTGAATGAGCCAACCACCATGGAAAATGGTATGGTTTTCTTTAAATGCTATTGTATGGAACTCTTAAAAGGATTTTTTTATTAACTAACTTGAAAAGTCTGTAAGTGACTGTAGGCCTGTGCTGGGGAAACCAGTTCGGGGCTTTGACTACTGCATCACCCTCCATGGCTTTCTGTCTGAAATTCAGAACCTTTAGGCTCCATGTGCCTCTGACCTTTTTTTGAGCCCCTTCAAAAAAGGGAGCAAAATTAAAAAGACTTATTAAGCCTTTTAATTTGTGCACCTAAAAGAAAGAACAGAAAGAAAGTATTCCAAATTAAGGTTTATTTATGTGATAGTAAAATATTATTTTACTATTATGCCCTTGGATACTGAAAATAATACTCAAACAAAAACCAAGATTAACCTTGAGATGCCTGATTTACTCAAACTAACTAAGAATTTAAACCTTTTCTCCTGAAATTTATATCCTTGGTGGTTCATCCCCTAGACAAGGACATGTCCTAACCAATAAAAGATGCACCTCTCTTCCTTTGGGTTGCCTCTAGGTTGAAATTATAAATTAGGATAGTTTTCATAAGGACCTCTAAATATTTTAGATGATGGCACATTTACTCATATTAATAAACTGGTGGTTCATTCTCTTTTTTGCTTTAAAAAAATACTTGTACATTGTGGCATTTCATTCTGTTTGCTTCTAGAAATAGTCTACCCTTCATACTTCATATACCTGCTACAAGCCCAGCGGGGTGTTCTAGTGTACATTTACGTTTTGATTACCTTAAAATTATTAGGCTTCTTGAAAGTCTTGTTTAATTATAAATGGCAGAAAATAATATTTCTGAGCCACTTTAATTATTACATTTACTTCAAAAAATAGGCATGATATTCTCTCCTGGCTTTGTAATGTCGTCTTATTAATAGGAGGTAACCTAGATAGTCTTTGATATTTACACCTGCCAAATTCAGGATCTTAAATCCTAACAATGCATGTTCACATTTCCTACTTCGATATGGAATTGGGTGAGCTCAGAGTTCATACTGGAACCTACACCTTCCCTTCCAGTCATTGCACAAGAGGCCTTCCTTTGGGGATGGTCATGGTTTCCAGGGCTTTCCCTCCTGAAGACAAAGTGGCTTGGTTTAGTCAACAAGTAGTAATAATTTGTCTTATCACTCCCCTTTTTGAATGTGTTATTTATATTTTAGGAACTTTGAATGTTTAAACATTTCTAGGTGTTTAATGGTTGACATGTTAATATTACATGGTTAAATTTTAATAGATTAATATATATATATATTCTGAACTGAGTCAGTTGAACTTTATTCGCTGTGATGAGATTGTGATGAAGATTGTACATTATCAGTAGACCTGATGTCCTTCCCCAAAGATAAGTTTTTAATAGATTTTGTATCCCTTATAAATCATGCATTACAAGGATCGCTTGGAGGTGGGAGAAACGTCTAATGTAATTTACCAGATTCCCTGCATGGATTGCCCCTGTGACTATGTAGGACAGATGGGGAGGAAGCTAAGCATCAGATTATGAGAACATAAGTGAACAGTTAAACAAGGAGACCCAAACTTATTGGTAGTCTCACATTGCAATGAACAAGGACATATATTCAATTTTGCAGCTACTAAGATTGTTGGCCAAGCAGGGACAAAAATAGGTAGGGAAATGATTGAAGCCTGGGAAATGGCCCTCTTGTCAGTCAACAGGAGTGCTGATTTATCACCAGCTTACTAGATACTTAGAAGCCAAGGGCATGCCAGCACAAGGAAACAACTAATCAGTGACTTAATAGCCAGCCGTCAACACAGTATACAACTGTAAATGGAAACAGTGGGAAAGGGATGGTAGGCACGCTGGTGCGCTTATATATATTATATAATATATAATCTATTATATCTAATTGGTTAATCACTATCAGTCCTATGTATATGAATGATATACATATAAATGATACTTATGGGCTGATCGTTGACCACAATAAAAATCTCCTCCTTTCTTACAAGTGATATAAGAGTTACTGTTTACTTTGTAGACACAATAAACACTTAAATGTTTGCTTTTGTTGCAGCGGAAAACCTTCATACAACAGTAGCATTATTGCAAACGAAAGACACAAACCACTCAAAGGAAGAGAGTGTTGGTGGCTCATGTTTGACAAAACTTAGTGAAACTGAAGAATGTGAACCTTTCACTGATTGTTAGTAAGAGCTAATATTTTTAATCATACACAACTTAGATATATTTGCCATGATTGTTTCAAAATATGGAAATATAAAAAATCTAATACAATATACAAAGATACTTCCTAGAAGAATTAGGTATGTCGCTGGTACTTGCATTCCTGACATAAATATTTCAATTAGGTATGTGCTAATATGAATCCTTACAAACTGTGAATGGATTTAGTCAACTCAATCCTTCTTATTGCTAAAATTGAGAAATTCTTAATCTGAGACAATGATTGAATGGCTTGTATGCAATGTTTATTCATATGCTTGGGGACTACTTCAAAAAAATTAATCTGGCCTTGAAGTCTTAAACATATTTGCTGTATTGATAGTGTGATATTGCATTTATTTTTCTATCAAAAAAGGAAACCTGCATTTCTGTATTATAGCAACATCCCTTAAAAAGTAAAACAAAGGTATAATTTGTTTGATTTTTAAGATGAGAATGGAAGCATTAACTTAATTTTTTTTGAAAGCAAGTAAAGTAGGTCTACAAAACTTAGACCTTCCAAATAACTACAATGATAACTGATGGTTCTCCAGTACCAGTTAAAATAAAAGTTCTTTTAGAAAGGAGTTCCACCAATGCCAACTACATATATATGCTTATTGTTGGTGATTGAACTCAACGTTTTATTTAAACATTCTTAATGATACCAAGAAATCTATGAAAAACTGAATAGTAGTATCCCTACTTAGACATGGGGAAAAATTCAGGGTTGAAAAAGAACAAGAAAAGAAAGCTAAGTGAGTGGAATGCTTTGAAATAATATATTGAATCCAAAATAATTAAAGAGAGACATGCATTTAATTTTTCAATTCTAAACCATATTTTTCCTCATGGCCTTAATCTCTAGGTACAGAACTACAGAAGATAGAGAAAGAAACTTGTAACTCTGACATGCATGATGAAAACAGTGTAGCAGAAATGGATATACTAGACCAGGTACTGTACTTTCATATGCGCCTTGAATCTAGGCATTGAATTTAGTCCTTTTCCTATTCTCTTTTTTTTGTCTGTACTTTCACTTTATCTAGTCTTTATGCCTTCTTTTCCTCAAAGCTGCCATTAAATAGCTGCTTAATATCATATTTGTGCATGAACCTATACCGTATTTGTAAATAGCAAAAGTTTTAGATAATTTCCTAGACATACCAGAAGATGGCAGTACAGTTCCACAAGTAGTCTAATGTAATTCTATGTTTGTAGGAAGAAAATGCCTGCTTTTCTGCTTCTGCACAAACTGAGGTAAGATGGTTCTCTTACAGCAATCTATTAATATTCCCTACTTTAAGTTTATTATGTTTTGTAATTCCTATCTCATCCTTAATATTTCCTTTTTTCCTTAGGTTGTGCAGACTATCCAGAATTTAACACGGCTGTTATACAGCATTCAGGTGATTATTGCATAGTGAATTTAATGGATTTTTAAAAATTGTACATTCAGCTGCTCACAGCTTTTCTGATTTTCAAAGAACTGTTAACAGTTTAGCAGTCTCCTCACAAAAATCTTCTCTGAACATTATCCTATTCTTTGAAAAAAAAATCCTATTCATTTAACTATAAAGAGTTGAAAACTGCTATACAGTGGATTAGTTAGGAATTTGTCTTTTTGTGTTGTCTTTGTTCTTGGATATCATATTTGAGGGAAAAAATGAATACAATTTAAATGTTAATGTAGAATTTATTTTCTCCTAAAGTACATGATTGATTGGGCTTGACTAAGGTGATAGGCCCCTGAATTGTCTCTACTATAACTTTAAAGTCTGAAGTTAGTTGTTCTCCTTCAAGAATATTCAGAGAAAATTCTGAATAGATATTCAACATCATGCATGTATTTATTGCCTATATGAAAATAAAAATAGGCAATTAGAGAGAAAACCAATAAAGGAGAATATTTGTAGCTCAGGGTTGAAATGAGCGATCCTTGGTGCTCCCTGCTTGTGTTCTTGCAAAAGTTTCATTACCCTAACTAGGTAACATCATCCGTGGTACTAAGTGGTACTAAGGAGTGCTGTTTGCTGTCAGCCATTCTATAAAATATAATTCAGGGTTATAAAATTAAGCATACGTAAATTCTATTCAAGCAAGTTCATCTCATATGGACAGAAAGAATGATCAAAGATAACTGTGAATCCCCAAATCCTGCAAAATAAAATTATAGGACACCTTTGTTAAAGCTGATTGAAATGATGGGATAATGAGAAAACTTCAGGATTTTCCAAAGCTCACTGTTGGAAGTTTGATTCTAAGGCATCAAGTCATTTTCTATTCCTGGTAATCATATATATCCATGATGGCGAATCTCTCTGGGCATGCCAGCCATTGCCCATTGCTCTTCTGGGTTCCGGCGTGTGCATGCGCACTGGCTAGTTGGTCTTCATGTGTGCAGGAGTGCTAGAAACCAAAAGAGCAGCTCCCCAGAGCGCATGCGTGTGCTGGGCAGCTGATCTTCGCATGCACATGCACATTAGAAACCTGCAGACCAGCTTCCAGTTTCCATCGCTTCTTCCCGCGTCCATCAAGGAGCTATTCTTGTGGTTTCTGGTGCCGAAAAGGTTAGCCACCACTGATACAGATATTTGATTGATTGGAAATTTGGACCAGTTCTATTAAAGGCATTCTTGAATTGTGGTTTGGTGAATAAAACATTTTCAGAATTCATCTGAATGATAATATTCATTCTCTATGTGTTGCTCTGAACTGGGGTGTTTAGAAAGGTCTATATGTCTAGAATTGACAATTCTCATAGTTTTAACTAGATTGTCCAAGTGTTAATGTCCTGATCTTAGAGCTTAAGCAAGTACATATGGCTGCAAGCGTCTTTCAGATAATGTGACCCCAAACGTAAATATTTATTGTAAAAGGGGAGGAGATTCTGAGATTATGGCTGGGATATATATATTTGAGACCTCTGTTCAAACACTTCCTATCTCGCTTAAGAATATCTTCATTTCCAGATAAGCCAGAATTTGTAAAATTGTAAGGTATAGTGAGCCAAAAACCATAATGTTAATCATAGGATTAGTGCAGAAAATGAATACATGTTATTATCTGAAAATGAAAACAGTATGCTAAATGAATAAAACAACAAACATCGTCTTAGACTTGCATGTGAAATTTTCTTTTTAAAGCTTTTATGCATTAAACATTGGTACTTTATTGAACAACTGATAGAAATTGTTACTGCATTTTGTTTCGATGAAAAGGCAGCCTTGACTATCCAGGACACTCACATTGAGATCAATAAGCTGCTTCTGCAGGAACATGAAAGGTCCAGCTTGAGCCACAGCCCACGGAGCACTTTCTTTCTCGAACAAGAAAAACAAAGAAACTTAAAAGAAGAATTTGCAAATATTCATAAACTCCAGCAGCAATTTCAGCAGGAGCAGCAACGATGGCACCGTGAGTGTGAGCAGCAACAACAGGCACATGAGACAAGAGAAAGCAGGTTGCTGGAGAAGGAGAAAGAATGCTGTAGCCAAGAAGAGTTGCTTTGCCAAAACCGTGAAGAGCTGGATGGCCAGTTCCAAGATTACCAACAGAACCTAGAGAGGCTCCAAGAGAGTCAAAGGATGGTGGAGAAGGAACGGGAAACTGTCAGATTGCAGCAAAACATTCTGCACCGCTGGAAACACAACCATCAAAGCAGTCTGCCAGCAGTCAACTCATCAGGAAACAAGGAGGTATGCAGCATTTCCAAACATTATTGGACTAGGTGATGCATCTCCCTCAAGCCCCACCTGAGTAGCCCAGTTTGATGAGCTAACACATGAGACTGAGAACTAGTAAAGAACCCATTGAGTTTATGGCTGAGATAAGATTTGAATCACTACCTTATTTATGTAACTCAGAAAAAGAGATAAAGATTGATGGGAGTTTAATAACTTGTGATGAGCTTAATTACTTATGGTGATTGCTTTAAGCTTCCAGCATTCATACTACTATTTTACTAGAAATAGTGAACTCCTAGCCTTACCACAGAAAAGCCATTGTATCATTCTGATGGACAAGTCAGGGTGATCAGGATGACCTAGGAATTGAAAAGGCGGGAAGGAAGCCGTTGGGAGTGGAGCACCACAGTGGGAAAACAAGGGTATTATACCATGCTTCCCGAAAATAAGACCCAGTCTTATATTTTTTGCCACCAGAAAAGGTACCAGGACTTATTTGGGGGGCATATCTAATTACTAGTAATTACTAATTACTGATCAATCTGGGGCTCTGTTATCGGCTGCAGAGGCCTTTCCAGATGGCCTCTGATGGTGAAATAGAGGCCGGGGGCAATGCCCACGAGCGGTGGCAAGCGGCTGCAGAAGAAGGCCTGCAAGGCAAGGCAGGTATCAGGGGGTGCGAGGCCTGGTAAGTAGGGCATCTCCAAACTTAATTTTTACCTGTCTGCCTTGCCCCACCCAATGAACCCCAGAATGGGCAGGGTTTTAACTAGGGCTTATTTTGGGAGCTGAGCTTATATTGGGCGCACATGTAAAAATCAAGCTAGGACTTACTTTTGGGGTAGGTTATATTTTCGGGGAAACACGATAGTACAGTATGCATACAATAGAGAAATGCCTGAAGTCTTCACCCTGAATGTCAGCATTCCAGAGAAACTTCCCTATATCCATCTAGCACTCAGACTTCATCCAAGTGAAAGTTCCAGGTTTTCCCTTTTTAGCTGAAATCCAAAACCCATCCCCTGCACCCATCAGCCCTTCAATAACCAGTCATCCCAACTTCAACCACTGCTATCCCAGGTGCAGGATGGCATGGCCTTGACTCAGAAGAAGAATGTTGTTATGTCTAAATTTTCACCTCTCTAAAATCCGCCCTCCCTATTTCCCAGGCACTAAAATATGGCAGAGTGGAAGCTCCTAAGAAAAATGGCTTCTAAAGCTGACACTGAATGTGCCTTTGGGGTCTTCTCTATAATGTGCAGTGGGAAGAGAGCTGTACCACTTATGACTATTAGGATTTCTCTATCCATAGGAAGTGTCAGCCAGTGGAATGAAGGTAGCAAAATTTGTTGTTTAAAAGTTTTTGTAGTTTATGGACTATAATTTAAGTAGCATGCTTTTTCATTTACAGGTGATATTTCTACTTACATAATATGAGAAGCAGGATAATCTCAAAATTAGCTTCTATTTAACAAGCAGACAAAACATAGAAAAGGAGCAACAGTCTAATCTAGTACTTACTTGGAGAAAATTATAGCACACATTATTTTAAGAGGAGAACAAAATAAGAACCATTCCAAAACATGCCACCTCCCCTCCCTTCTTCCCTCCCTTCATCAGGTGAAGTTGGTTAAGTGTTAAATTATTATTTTTTCCACAAATTATGCATTGCATGAACTTGCTACCCTGCTCTTGAGTCTCATCTTGGCAACAGATGAATAAGACGGTTTTTTCCCCTTTTTTGTTCAAAGCTGTTTAATTACTTTGAAATATAGGACGGAGATTTATGGTGGCAGGAAATGATAAAAATTTGGCCTGCTTAGACTTCCTTTTGTATTCTTATGTACAGATAATGGGACCTCTTCATTTGGACAGTTTTTGTGGTGAGAATTCAGCCATCATAAAAGAAACCCTAGTACAGATGTCATTAAACCACCTCAACAGATCAAATTCTCTAGCTTACCAAGACTGTGGGAATAGTGTAAATTTAACAGATTCAGAATTACCAAGGAGAACTGAAAATCAGGCCAACTTCAACATGGATATTTCTTGTCAGCAAACATTCACTGCTGATCTCTCAAAATCGACGGGACCCTGCCATCATCCTTCTTCCAACACAAATCAGTCAGATGCTTGTAACAATCGTAAGTTATAATTCAATACATATATCTCTAGTAAATAACATAGAGAAAAACTAATGTCCATATTCTTCTGACTATTCTTATTTATCGAAATAAATCTTTGAAACTTCTGCTATTAAGGAAAGATATGAAAAATACTACCCTTTTTTTAAGATACGAAAATTTGATGCATCTCCCCCAGTCCAACCAAATCCAGAGACAAAAGAGAAACAAATGTGAAAGCAGCCTATTTTTAAGGTTTGGAATGTTTGCTCACCCAATTTCCCTTAGTAGTGCTCTTGTAAATCCATACTACATATCTTAGCTGTGTACTGTATATATAATAGCAAACCATAGATTTTGGATATTTTTGCTATGTATAGTGTAGTACAAATGAGATATTGCAAATCTGTGGTTGCTATAGCCTTCCAGTCACAAAACAACTTTGGCAACTTGGTTCAACCACTCACATTCAACAAAGTGTATGGAGCTCTGGTGGTATAGTGGTTAGAATTAGACGTGATACTCAGCCAGTTTTGACAGGTTTGGAAGAACCGGTAGCAATAATTTAGATTGGTTTGGAGAACCGGCAGATACCACCTCTGATTGGCCCTGCCTCTTCCAGGAGTGTCCATGCGCCTCTATTTAGCTGCCAGGGCACTTCAGGGAGGTTTTCTAAGCCAAAAACGGGGCATGGGGGTTACTGTGCTGCACTCCTCACGTCCCTGTTTGACTTCCAGGAGGCTTTAGGGTGGCTTTCTAGGCAAAAAAGGGGCGTACGGCGACCCACCCAGTCACATCACCACATAGCCATGCCCACCAAACCACGCCCGCCAAATCAGTAGTAAAAAAAAATTGAATCCCACCACTGGTTAGAATGCAGTATTGCAGGCTAACTGCCCATAGTCTGGTGTTGGATCTTGACGGCTTAAAGTTGAATCAGCTTTTCATTCTTCTGAGGTTGGTAAAATAAAAACCCAGATTGTTGTGGCCAATTTATTGATGTTGTAAACTGCCCACAGAATGCTGTAAAGCACTATGGGGAGCTATATAAATGTAAATGCTATTGCTATAGGTATGTTGCTATATTTTATTTCTTACAGAAGAGCAGTGACAAAATTTTGGAAAAGTGTAAGTTCTTAATTTTTAGCCTAATATTTTTGAGGAACACAGAATAAAACTTGAGGTTATATTTAATAGTGACATTCTTCCAGATGTATCAAAGCCAATGCTTTTATTCAACTTACTCAAGTCATAGTATAAGCTATGTATAAGCATGACCATTTCAGTAGGCTAAATCAAGAATGGGATACAGAAATTAGATATTGTTTCAGGGTATTCTTGTTCTTTTCCTACTCCTGAAGACCCTGAGGAATCCTTCAGTAATTATGCTCTTTAAGCCTTGAAAATCTTTGGATTCATGTTGCTTTATGTTCTGTGTACAGTTGCCTTCAGTTACATAGCACATTTTCCAGCATACAAATCATGAAATGGTTTGTTAACAATTATATTAGAATTTATATATTGGAGATGGTTTTTTTTATTTTCTTTTTCACAGTTTTAAATACAACTAAATGTTATTATATAAGTGACAGTGTGATGGGTATACTAATTACAGATTCTACTGGATTCCTGTTTTATTTCTAGAAAGTTACAGTGAATATATCATCAGAACAGACTATAATAATTTAAGATCTCTTATAGACTTTTATTTAGATTTGATGTTTATAAGGACTTCAAATCTAAAAGAGTGTCATATGTATACCCAGAATCTAACGATTTAGCAAACAAAATAAAATAATGAGATTAAGTAAATTTAAAATGTTTAATGCTTTTCATATTTTACAAGGTACCAAATATGTTCTACTGTAACTATACACAAGTAAACCGCCAGAGTGTTTTGAGCTGTGATCTAGAATGCGGTGAGGGTTGAAAACTGTTACTTTCACCTTGTAATTCACACAAAATAGATACATTTTGCTTGGGAAACTCCAATAAGCTTATAAGTATGCTCCATTTTTTTCTGGAGGATTGTTTTTCTATGAAATCCATATATAATGGTATGATTTCTAATATTTTTTCCAAAGTGCTTTTTAATTTGGCGACCATTTGGTGTCCTCCAAAATATATTTCTGTATTTCTCATTATTGCTCCTTAAACAGAACAGCTTTAAGCATCTCAACAGTAGATCATTTCTGCTTCCTCACCCTCACAAAGAATTGTGTCCTCAATTTATTATCTGTAAATATGTACTCTTGTTGATCTGTGCTAGCTATCAGTCAAATAAAGGTGAAGTTCAGATGAAAGAACAACAGTTAATTAAATTTATATACTTGATTTTTATCCCAAAGTTGCTTTTTCAAGAGGCAACTGGACTTTCTTGTTTTTCGTTGAAGACATTTCACTTCTCATCCAAGAAGCTTCTTCACTCATCTTGAGTGAGAAGCGAAATGTCTTCAAAG
>JANHGC010009029.1:19566-33494 GCA_027560395.1 Boaedon fuliginosus
CATTTCCCCCACCCCCGCCTGACTCCAGAGCCGAAACACAGGTTTATTTATTTATTTATTTATTTAGATTTATACTCCGCCTCTCTTCCCCAGTCAAGGGGAACTCGAGGTGATCTGACAATCAGCTGTGTTTCCAACCAATGCAAAGGGGTGAGGTGGGGGCTTGCACATGCATGTACAGGCATGCATGGGAGGGTGCAGAGGCATGTGGCCCCGTGCGTGCGGCCATGTGAATGACTTCCGGCATGCAGGGTGGAAAAAGATTCGCCACCACTGACCTACAAGGTCCCTACCAACTCTGTTAATCTGTATTGGCCCAGCAGAAAACCATGGCTGATAGCAGCAAAAGACATTGAGATCTCCAGAAGAATTAGCAAGGTTGCAAACCCTCCTCCCCACTTTCCCCCATTTCTAGCTAAGTCATCCATCAGTGCAATCACAGCAGGTTCAGTTCCATATCCCAGGTGAGCCCCCAATTGAAATGTATCCAGGTAATTACAGTAATTTTGTCTAGATATATGTGGACCTGGCAAACCATAACCTTCTCAATCACCTTATCAGGAGTGGAAGATTAGAAACCTATAATTACAAAGCTCTCCCTGGCCTAGAGATGGGTTTCCCCCCCACCCCAAAAAAGTAAGGCTCATATAATTGCTTCTTTTAAGCAACTAGTAATGCAACCCTTACCCCAGCATGCATTAATCACCTCCTGGTCACGGATCCAGTTTAAAACTGGCTGTTAAAATCACCAGGAAGTTGCAAGGTCAGCCATCTTAATGTTTTTAGAGTGGATTGCAATGGATTCCATAGCTTCCCCCCCCAAAGCTATACTTTTGAATTTAAGAGAGAAATTTACATATTAAATAAAATATAAACAAAGAGATTTAGACAGGAAAAGAAAAAAGAAAAATACTGCAACTTCACTACACACTCCAGTGTAGAAAATGGCTGTATTTGAAAGTTCCTTTTAATGTTTTAACATGTTTATCCAACATATGGTCTGTAATACTTTTAAAGGCATTCTTTATTTCTTTTTATCTTATATGGTATAATGTGCATTTAAACATATTTAGAAATTAATGAATTTTATTTAAAATCTTACTCTTAACTGTATACTTTTTCTTGGGCATATTTAATGAAAAGATATTCAGGATATAAAATTACTTTTTACTTATCAAAATGAGTAGAATACCAAGCAAAGAATAGCAAAATTAGAAGACGACCAATTTCCATCACAGCAATCAATGCTATCTTGTTCCTTTGCTACTTTAAGATCTTTCTAGAGGTGAAATTTAGTAAATGACAGCAAGAAATGCATATAGTGGAAGGTATTTTAATCAAATGATGAAAAACAAGACTTAGGAGAAAAGTTGTATTTTCTCAAGATAGATTAGACAGACAGACAGACAGACAGATAGACGGGATTCATCTGGTATGCACCGGTTCAGTCGAACCCATTGTTAAATCCCTCCCCTGCTATCAAAAATGGTCCTGGGTGCTGCACTGTGCTGGAGAAATGGGCAATGGAGTGGGGGCACGAGGTAAGGAGAAGGCTGCTTTCCCTCTTTCTTCTCCCTGCTCTTCCTCTTTCCCTCATGCCGGCTGCTTCATTTCCCACTTTTCCTTTGCAGTGCAGTGCCCAGGATCCACTTTGATAGTGTGTGTGTGTGTGTGTATGTATGGGAAAGGTAATTTAACAACCAGTTTGCCCAGGGTCAGATTGACAATTGTGGGAGGCTCATCCCACATGTGCAGTGGAGCTGGAGGACAGGGATGGGCTATGCCTTCCATGCTGGCCAACCTGACCCTGGACAAACCGGTTGTTAAATTATTTAAATCCCACCACTACATACAAATAAGAAATAACAAATTGGCAACTTAAACAGGAAAGGCACCTCGCGTTTCCCTTGATTGGGGAAGAGAGGCGGGGTATAAATTTAATAAATTGAATTGCATTGAATGGAAAGCATTGTAAAGAAATTACAGTCTTGCAAACCAGAAATCAAAATTATTCAGATCAGACAATTTAAATGTAAGAAGTAGGATGACAGATTACAAGTAGAAGATTTGATAAAAACAATTTAAAATTCGGAAGCCTACCTGCAGATTTTGTAAGAGATTTTGTTTTAAAGGAGAAATGTAAAATTTACTAAAGGTTTTGTCAGACTATTATCTGGTAAATAGTGCCAATCTATGATATTGTTTTTACTCTGAAAGGGGAGAGTTGTACCTTATGTTTTCCCTCCAATTTTAAAGGGATAGAAGGGGGCGTGGTTATCTAAACCTATAAATATGACCCTCTCACTCCCCTCAGAGCTCCTTTCTGTCATAGTTAGCAAAGGAGCGAGTATGCACTAGGCATACTCGCACTATAACCAAAAATGACCAACAGACAATTTCTGTAAATCGAATGTATATAGTTTATTCAGAATAAATAGTTCAATTGTTTCAACAACAATATCATCAGGCATATTCTTGTGGCTGGAATAGCATCAGTGATTTCATCGATCTCAAATACATATCGTTTAACATTATTTATGTTTGTATACAGATACAGACTCACCCACAGACACAGACATATACCCTTCTCACCCCATAGATGGTCTGTGTCTTCCTCAATCTCAGGTCCTATACCAGAAACCTGGAATTTGAGGGTTCAGCACAGTAGCTTAATTGTTCCTAATACTGCACTCTTCTGGACAGAGAGCTTTGACATTGTCCCTGGGATCTCTTGGGCCCATTTTTCCAGCTTAGGAGTTACAGCCCTACTACGATTTGGGACCACTTTGACCTTTACTTTCCTTATACTTTGATTCTTTCTTCAAGCGTTGGTACTTCTCCAGCTTCTCATCCTCCTTCTTCTTGACATTGCTTTCATTTGGCATTGCTACGTCTATCAACACCACTATCTTCTTTTGTTTACTATTATAATGTCTGGTTGATTGGCGGGTACCTATCTGTCTGTCTTGATATTGAAGTTCCACAGAATCTTAGCCCTGTTATTCCCTCTGAGCTGAAATCTCCCATTTGGATCTATGCCAATGTTCCCATTCACAATGCTAACTTTTTGATTGTGCTGTTCAGTATATGCTGTACCTGTCTAGATTTTATAATCTTCCATTGTGTGTTAGGTTGTCTCTGCGGCCTCTTGTGTAGTCTGCATCTTGGATCCTGTCTAATGTAGTAGAACCCTGAATCTATGGATTGGTGCTTAGTGGCTATTACTGCTTCATTTTTATAAGTGGCTTACCGAACAGGATCAGGGTAAACTGATATCAATATACTAATTTTGTCTAGCCAGCTTCAATAATTAGTATTTTCATTTCTCTATTGTATTTAACAGTCAGCAATTACATTGGTTACAAATCTCCCTGCAGTTTGATATTAATCTTAGTTTAAATAGAGAAAGATTGACTATTTACTCTGCAATGAAAAATTTCTGCTTGACATTCTGAGTTATTACAGATTTTGAATATCCCTATCATTAATCAAATAAAAAAAATATTTTACTGCAGGATAAATAGATTATTTTGAGTTTATTGGAAATAGCATTTTTCATTATCTAATTTCTCAGTCCTAATAACTTGAACAGCTAAGTGTCAAGTCACAAACAACACAATCTAAATGTAGGTTATGCCCTCTGTTAAATGTCATTTTACCATATCATGTAATGAAGCATCACAGATCTAGAAAATAGGAAAACATCATGGACAGAGTATGAGTATAGGAAAAGAAGGGAAGCTATATTTTAGGAATGATGGAAGAGATTCTGCACAATTTTAGTTGATAATCTTTTGACTATTACTATTGTTTTGATATAGTAAAATTTCCAAGGAAGACAAAAGTAATTGTAAGGGTCTTCTAAAACATGTAGTATTATCATTTTTCAGTCTGAAATTTTCAGCTTTTGAAGTCTGGTTTCCCTACTATTCAGCTTAGTGACCCATTTATTATCTATTTATAAGTTAGTCCAAGATAGAAGCAATTGCATGTGAAAGTACTTCCAATTCATTATATTAAACATAATCCTTACTGATATGACATGAGACATCCTTTATATTTTTATAGAGGATAAATAGCTTCTCCAAATTAATATACTTCCTATCATTCATAAAATATGTTCTCTTCCTCTCCCTTTGTTTCTGTCATAGTATTTAGATGATAAAGAGAGAGAGAGAGACAGATAGATAGACAGACAGACAGATAGATGATAGATAGATAGATAGATAGATAGATAGATAGATAGATAGATAGATAGATTCAGCATTTTGATAATCATAAACTGCATTTCAATATTTTAAATAAATAAATAAATAAATAAATAAATAAATAAATAAATAAATAAATAGGATACGTACAGTTTCTGAAAGGTTTTTTATTTGGAGATTTAGTGTCCTAAGTTTTTGAAAGACTTCTACATTTTTTGAGTTTGCTAACAGAAAATGACTGGAAAATATGCCATTCATTTTCAGCAGTTATGGTCAAAAGTGTCCCTGGGTTTCACATACACAAAAAAAGTTTATCCAATTTTATATAGAATGAAGTGTGCATATAAATCTGGTTTCAGTTCAGGTTCATTTCCAAAGCTGTACTGTTTGTCTTGATAAATGACAGAGATAGGTGAAAGACAAAAAGATTAACTTATATTATTTGTCTACATTTGATACAATCTTTAATACTTGTTTCTGGACCAGCTCTGGTAGGTGGTGGTTGGGGACATGGTTGTAATGTAGTTCTGGCCCACTTTATAGGATTATTTTTCTTCGTAGCCCCATGGGATTTAAGTTCTGAACTGCACCAACTTCTGTTTACCAGAGTCTGGCCTCAGTAAAATATCTGGTATATGTGAAATCTATATCTATAAAAGAGAGGTGTTTGTTTGTATGTGCTTTATACAAACTTGCAGTTTTCCACCAATCTACCTCAAACTTGGCAGATAGGTAGCAAAGCATAGTACAAAAAGCACTGTCATGGTTAACAAACCGTAGGAGGTGTTTTTCCCCTAATTTTTTGGGCTGCAAACAAGAAACTTTAGTAACAAGTGACAATTTTCCACTGTGCATGTGCAGATTTGAAACTGAGACGGCATTCAGTTAACCAGAAGCAATTCTCCACTGTGCATGTACAGATTTAAAATGGAGCCGGCATTCTGAAACTGAGTTGCCATGCTTGTGCTCCTCTGGCCTCAATGGCCTCAGGTCACCTGGCAGGTCTGTCATAGTGGCAGCACCCCCAGCCACTTTGGACAGGCTGGCTGGCTTTTGCCACCCTCCTGGCTGGGTTCTAAGTCCATGGTCGTGACCTTACGGGAGGGGGGAAGCAGCAGCTGGGAAAACGGAGCAGGGTGCTCACTGCCCCTTTCCCTGCAGGCTGCTTCTGCCCTGCAGTCATGACCATGGACTATGAACCCAGCCTGGAGGGCAGCAAAAGCCCAGCCAGCCTGACCAAAGGTGTGGCTGGGGCTGCTACTGCTGCAACAGACCTGCCAGGGGACTTGAGGCCATTGAGCTTGAAGGAGGGAGGGAGGGATAGATACATAGATACATAGAGGGAGAGATGGAGGGAGAGACGGATGAATGGAGGGATAGATGGATGGATGGATGGATGGATGGAGGAATACATGGATGGAGGGAGGGAGGGATAGGGGTGTGAGGCAGGCATGCCTAGTCCGTGGACTAATCGATTGGTTATCTGAATGGTTTAAGGCCACTGTTGATTTGAATTCAGGCTTCAGATGTATGCATAACAAGGGGTATAATTGTAAGTATATCGATAGACAAGGGGTGGCTGAGGTATCCCGGAGAATGGCAAGAGTACCGGATGAACCGTATTTACATGATATTACGCCTATGGCTAGCCGTGGTAGGGCTGGTAGTACAGCAAGTGCCAGGCCGGGCCTTCGTTGCTTTAGATGCCAGGCTCTTGGTCATAGGGCTGCTGAATGCAGAACTCCATTATCAGGGGAGAGGACATCCACTATGCCTACCCTCATGCCAATCAAGAAGGTAACACTGATATCAGGGAAAGGAACACCTCAAGGACGTGTCGGGCCAGCCCAAGGCACACCTGGGTCTGCAAAAGTGGTTGTTACATCAGAGCAAGATTCGTCATCGACCATTATTGAATCATGCTTGGGATCAGTGGATGACATACTTGAGACAATGCCAGAAGCTGTGGTAATGCCACCTATACACACAGACACCGATGAATCAGAGGACCCCATTGTAAGTGGTCCAATTCAGCCTTTTCTATTAGATATGGTGTTACACAGGGGCCTGGGTAGATATAAACAATATGAAGCCTTAATTGATTCAGGGTGTACTATGCCTTATGAGTCAAACTATGGTGGATGAACTCAAGATACCGACTGTTACATTGAAGAATCCAATAAAATTTGAACAGATGGATGGGTCCCTGCTGGGCGGGCACTGGTTACCAAGTGTACAACCTTGGTAGAATTGGGTGTGGGAGACCATAGATAACGTCTGAGCTTTGTGGTAGTGGATAAAATCATTATCCTGATCATATTAGAATTGGCGTGGCCAGATAAGTGGCAACCAACCATTTGGTGGGAGGGGGACTACAGAAAACTACACTTGTTAGTAGGACCCAACTCTCCGGTTTCCAAGCCATGTACATCTTATGAAAGCAGTAAACCCATTGTAGAATGTTCACAGGAACACATAGATATACCTCCGGAGTATATTAAGCTTAAAGATGTTTTCGAGGAGGCTGGATGTGACGAGTTACCTCCATACCATTCAATGGATTATGCAATCAAGCTTATACCTGGGGCTCAACTCCCCAAACCCCGGATGTATTCGATGACTTCTCTGGAACTACAAGAAATGCATAGATATATAGATTAAAAACTTGGCCAGGGGGTTCATACAACTGAGCTGGTCCAACATGGCTGCCTCAGTACTCTTTAGGGGGAAGAAGGATGGAGGGATAAGACTCTATGTAGACTATCGTGAACTGAATGCAGTATGTCAGGAGCCCCTGTACCCACTCCCTTTAATGAAAGATTTATTGGTGGCATTATCAATGGGTAAGATTTTCACCAAGCTAGATTTAAGGGACGGTTACTACTGAGTATGCATTAAAAAAGGTGACAAATGGAAGATGACATTTAATTGCCCACTGGGCAGTTTTAGCTATTTAATGATGCCATTCAGGTTGCAGGGAGCCCCAGCTGTATTTATGTAGCTGATAAATGAAGTGCTACGGGAATTTCTATACAAAGGTGTATTAGTCTATTTGGATGACATCTTAATATATACTGAGACTGAGGAGGAACATATGCATCTAGTTCATCAAGTATTGAGGAGATTACTGGATGAGAGATTATTCATAAAATTGTCAAAATGTGAATTTCATAGATTATCTTGGATTATCTTGGATAGTGCATATCATCCCAAGGCATGGAAATGGATCCAAAAAAGGTAAATGAAGTGTTAAGGGAGGCACCTAGGACTTGGAAATAACTACAGAGTTTCTTAGGCTTCGCGAATTTTTACAAGAGTTTCATTCCATCGTTTGCTAGCATAGCATTACCCTTGACAAAACACCTTAATGAAACCCCTCAACCCAACAACCTCTGATATGGTCACAAGAGTGTCAGGATGCTTTTGACACTTTAAAAAGGTTATTTGCCATGGAACCTATATTGCATCATCCTAACCTAGAGAAACAATTTATTATACAAGTGGATGCCAGTGATGTCACTTTAGGAGTGATCTTATTACAAAGAAATGAGCAAGGGGAGTTAAGGCCCTGTGTCTACACATCCAAGAAATTAACACCTACTGAATGTAAATGGGCAGTGTGGGAAAAGGAAGCATTCACGGTACGATGGGCTGTACTTCAATGGCGATATTTATTGGAGGGAATATCGGTTCTGTTTGAAGTGTGGACCGATCATAAGAATCTGATAGCCTTACAAACTGCACACAGACTAATACCGGAACAGGTCCATTGGCCACAGGATTTCTACAGATTTAACTTCCAATTAAAATATGTCCCCGGGGGTAAGAACTTTTTAGCAGATGTGCTCTCCTGCAAACCGATAAGAGTTACTGGTGGGGTAGCCTGGAGAGAGGATAGGATATATATACCTGGTCCCTGCAGAAAAACAATACTTACTAGGTGTCATGATAATAAACTACGCGGGCATTTTGGATTTCTAAAAACCTTACATCTAGTCCGATGGCATTTTTGGTGGCCTGCTATGAGACATGATATCAAACAATATGTAAAGGACTGTAACATATGTGTTTAAACCAAACCTATGGTAGGGAAAGCTCCTGGATTGATACAACCTGTAGCAAACCCCACAAAACTGGACTGAGATAGCTATGGATTTTATAGTTGATTTGCTTTCAAGCCATAATTGTACTGTTATCTGGATGGTTATAGACCTATTTTCTCAGCAATTTCCCACTTTATACCTTGTAAAACCATCCCTTCTGCACATCGTTTGGCTCATCTTTTTATCAAGTATATTTACAGATTACATGGGGTACCACAGCAAATTATATAAGATCGAGGGGTTCAATTCACTGCACAGTTTTGGAAACAATTTTTAAAACTCATAGGTTCAACACAAGGGTTAAGTATAGCATACCACCCGCCATGAATGGGGCAGCTGAATGTGCTAATGCGGCCATGGAACATTATCTAAGGAGTTATGTGAATAATAGACAGTCCGATTGGGAGACATTATTACCATTCGCTGTACCATACAGTACAACAATACTGTACATCATAGCACCAAACATACACCATTCCATATGGTAAGTGATATCGAATTTCCTGCAATACCTGAAATACCATACAAGGGTGACATGGCTACAGAACCAAAAGAGTGGGCCAAAAAACTTCCTCATGTATGGCTAGTGGTACATAAAGCTTTAAAGGAGGCTGAAGTAGAATATAAAACCTATGCAGATAAACACAGAACCAGAAACTACTGAGTGTCAATTAATGACATGGTATATCTATCAACTAAATATCTTAAATTAAAAATTCTGAGTAAAAAGTTAAGTCCCAAGTACATAGGATCGTTTCATGTCAAACGGATTATTAACCCAGTAGCTGTAGAGCTAGCACTTCCTCCTATGTTAGGCCAAGTGCATCCTACATTCCATATTAGTCTTATTAAACTGATGCAGGGAACCAACAGTGTTAAGCCCAGTCCAGTAATGGGGGATAGGTATGAGGTAGAGGACATCTTAGAGTCACGTGTCAAACGTAAGGGACTACAATACCTAATAAAATGGAAGGGATATCCCATATGTGAGGCGACTTGCGTCCCAGTTGCCAATATATCAGCTCCCCATTTGGTAGTCCATTTTCATAAAAACAATCCAACGATACCATGGCAGTTTGATGATACCTAACGTTGTGTACTTACCTTTCCAGGAGGACTCCTGTTGAGGGGGGCTGCCTGTCCAGCCCTGTCCTGGCATAGTCCTGGCTCTGACAGTTCTCACAGACAGCACTGTAATCCAAGTCTGCTTCATCATGCAAGATTTCCTGACACGGTGTGGGTGTGGTGTGTAGCGATGCGAGTGGGCCAATCACAGGGGAGGGATCTGGGGCGTGGTATTGCGCAGGTTGTTTAAAGGGCTTATGGGACCCATGATTCCCATTGCTGACTTTATTTTGGTCTTTGTGACATGCCAATTGCTCACTGCTTCATTTCGAGTAAAGAGGTGCAACATATTCTGTGTCTGCTTCTTCATTTCCGGGACACGTGAGTCAAGAGGATTTGGACAAGATGACAATCTTGATAGGATGATAAAATGGAGACACTTAAAACTATTGATGAACCTTTATCCAAGTCCTCTCTTATATATTCTAATTTCAAGTTTATTTTTCCTGAATTTTCCATGGTTAACAGATGTTTTGCCTTGAGCTTTTCATCACTGAATCTGGATGGCTGTTGGTTTTTGAGATAACTTTCATCTCTGCCCTGAGAAACTTTGGCTGTCTTGCTTCAGCATTTGTAGCATTTCTTCTCAGTGTGTGAGGGGAAAATACCCCTCCTTTTAAAAAACATTTACATCTCTTTATAAATTATTGGCATAATGTAAAATTATAACAACACACAACCAGGAAATATCTAGCAACTGCTGCCAACTATTCTGAAATCAATTTAAGGGGCTGCATACAAATATACAATCAAATTAAGCAAACTCTACAATGCTAAGGAAATTAGATTATTTCAAATGCTTATCTTCTAATTTGTGTCTTGGCTTAACAGATGGTACGGCGTCCTTCATTGTAACTAAAATTTCATTTAATATCTCTCACTCTTGTATTTTTTTTAAAAAAAGTTGTAATGGTTGTAAGAGGGGGGGGTTAGTTTTTTTAGTCCCCCCCCCAAAAAAAAATTGTGAAAGATAGGCAGGGGAAGAAAGCAATGTCAACAAGCTCTTACTCTGCCAAAACAGATGCATATTTGAAAGCACCTGGCAAATAACCTGAATTTCACATGTCAAACACAGTATTGAAGATGAAATGCAAGCCTTTGGCAGCAATCAAAGTGGCCCTGAGCTACTTCAGAGGATCCCCTCCCCACTCCATTCTTTGCTGAAATGCTGTGTATCAAACAGGTAGAAGAAGCAGGACATGTCTACAAACTTGAAGTGTGAGCTGAAACAGATGGCAACACAGCATGAACAAGAGAATGATAGCCCAACACTAACATTTCCAGGGAGATATGAATGTTTCTAAGAAATGTCTTGGGGATGATCCACCATTTGCATGGTGGCATTCCCCCCCTGCCCAAGCAACTGTGCTTAACGCTGTACAGAAAACATGGCTCTTGTGGGGGAAATAAAAAAGGAATCATATCTATATATCAAGTACTGCACCGGCCTTCAGACCTAACCAATATCCTCTGTAAGTCATACAGTCAGATCTGTGTTCATGACGATTGCACATTTTGGCTCCCTCAGGAAATAGAATACATCCCCCAAAGAGTCAGCAATCGGTAATGAGCCCATGTTAACACAACTCCATCTGTGTTTTGTGCTTGGCTTCAAAAATTGCTTCTTAGAATTATTAAAAACTACCCGATTGAGAGAGCGGGGGATTCCCCCCCTCCATTGGCATTTCTATCACCCAGGAACTGAAATGTTATTTTTAGCTCCATAGATTGTTCCCTTAGGCACTCGCAGTGTCTGTGACAAAAGCAAACACATACAGGAAATACTATTTGAAAAATATAAATACTTGGCCTCTCCTTCAGACTAGTGCACATTCTGTATGTCAGGAACTAAAAATATAAGTTCTGGAATGATTTCCTCTGATAATACTGGAGCTGATTGGAGGAGATTCCAATCTCTTAAAAGAAATTCCATTGGATCTACTTTCTCTTGATGGAAAGAGATTCTTTTGCTCTTGAGATGAACCTTAATTTTTTTAACCAGTGCTAGAGGGCTGGCATCAGAGCACCCTCCGTGTGAACAAAATATTATTGTAACAAATGCCTTCATGATCTACAAGGGTTGCCGCCTCGAGTTCCCCCGAAAGGGGTGAAGAGAGGCGGGATATAAATCTAATAAAATAATAATAATAATAATAATGGTCAGAATGCAGGATTGCAGGCTGCCCCACTGCCAGCGGTTCGATTGTGACCGACTCAAGGTCGAGTCGGCCTCCCATCCTTTCGAGGTCATAAAATGAGGACCTGGATTGTTGGTGGGGCAAGATGCTGACATTGTAAAGCGCTTAGAGAGGGCTAGAAAAGCACTGTGAAGCAATATATAAGTCGAGGTGCTATTGCTAGTAATCTAATAGGCATTTATTCTGCCACAGCAACATTTTGGCTTCCTTCCAATAGGACGGAAGCAATCCAGGTAGGCCCTTCACATCCTGGTCCAGGTGAGACACCATCCCGGAGCTCTCACATGGAGTCCCACCTGTCTGCGGACAGGGGAAAGGACTAGGTGGTTTCCTTTAGGGATCTGATCCTCCTTTAACGGCCCACCAGACAGATCGCGGGCCTGAATTTTGAGACGTTGGCTCAAGGCGATCCATCCTGGTTGGCAAGAGTTATAGCAAGCCTTGAATACCACTTCTGGGCAACCCTTGGCAAGTGTGCGCCAGTTGATGGGTGTCCTGCTTGCAAGATGTCTCTGGAGAATGACCGTCCTGGTCCAAAGGTATTTTTTTTGTTCTGGAAATGGACTTCAGTTCTTATTTGCTGTAATAATCTACATCTATAAAAGAGAAGTGTTTGTTTGTTTGTGCTCTGTACAGACTTGCAGTTCTCCACCAATCTACCGCAAACTTGACAGATAGCTAGCTAAGCGTAGTAAGATCAGCACTCTTGGGGTCACCAAAGGGTAGGGGCCCTTTTTGCCCTCTTTTTTGGGGCGCAAAGAGGGCACTCTTAATGGACAAGCTGCAACTCTCTACTGAGCATGCGCAGTTTTACCTCTCTCTACTGAGCATGTGCAGTTTTCAAACCGACTGAGGCACCATATTCAAACTGCGGCGCCATGTTTTATACATATAAAAAATCCAGATTTATCTATTCTTAAATTCACTTCGCCCCACTGTTTCTCAACCACGGCCAGTTTGAAAGATGTCTGGACTTCAGCTCCCAGGATTCGGATTGCTGGGAGGCGGTTCGAAAGTCTCTTCCCCCTCAGGGGACTAAGAGATGTACGCATTCAATTCGAAGGACCTGGGCAGGAGTCCAGCTGCAGGAATTCTTGTAACCCGTTCCTCTCTCCTCCTTAACAAATCTTATTAAAGAAGACTCTGAGAGAATCGTACTTGGAGAAGAACGATTTTGAGGCCCGATTTAGGTCTCCCATGCCGGTACTTTTCACATTGACTTTTGAGGCGGGTGCCACTCTGGCCACAGCGATAAAAAGGGATAACCCGACCGCATTTGCTGACCCATTTTAGAGCCGTCCATCTGGCCTCCATCTCTGCAGCGGTTAAAGAGATGCGATACGCCAGTGTTTTTTAGCAATGTATTTGGAAGTGGCTGGCTGACACACACACACACACACACACACACACACAACGCAACCACACTCTTCCATTTGTTGTCGGAGAAATAAGTGACTCCATTAGAAAGCCGGAGAGAATGAGTGCGCCGAGTCAGACAGGTTAATGGCAGAATGGTTATTTCTGCATTGTTTACGAGAAGGGCTTGACAGCCAACGGGGGCATGAAATGCTATTTTGCCGGCGCGATCCTTCCAGCTGCTGCATATTTCATGGCTTATCGATCATCTTTTAAGGCTGCCGTGCGGGGCGGAGGGGAATCGGCGCAGCCGACTTGAAATTTGGATTCATTAACGCTAGCGGACGGCAAATTAGAAAAATGATAAATAGGAGGGGGGGGAACCCAAAGCATTGAACACTTAAATGGGAGTGTTTTGGCTGGGGTTGGATTTTGCAAATTGGGGGCAGATGGGCCAGAGGCCAAATCGATGCATCTCTGGAATCTAAAGGTAAGGAAGGCACATTACAAGGTTTCACCCTACAGGTAGTCCTTGACCTATGGCCGCAACAGAGCCCCCAATATCAGTTTCCTCCCCACCAAAGGGGTTCCTATTTTTCTACTTGCATTTTTTACTATGCTTTCGAGCGGCTAGATTGGCAGAAGCCGGGACAAGTCACGGGAGCTCGCTCTGTGACGCGGCGCTAGGGGATTCGAACCGCCGAACGGCCGACCCTTTCGGATCGACAAGCTCATTGGAGGTGCATAAAAGGCTTATTCCAGCTAAAGAACGCCATGCGGCGTCCCAAAGAAAGCTTGTCTAGCCCAGCAATTAAGTTTCCACTGTAAGCTTCCTTTCTTCTTCTTCTTCTCCTCTTCTTCCTATCTTCTTCTTCTTCTTCTTCTTCTTCTTCTTCTTCTTCTTCTTCTTCTTCTTCTTCTTCTTCTTCTTCTTCTTC
>JANHGC010009030.1:0-14700 GCA_027560395.1 Boaedon fuliginosus
GTGATGCGTGTGTCAGAGCAGTGCCGATGGGGCATATATTCCTGTCCTCTATGTCCTCACCATTCCTCGGGGCTATCCCAACCCGCAGCAGTGCCTTAGGCAAAGGACGGGGCATTTCAGGGGCAGGGCTTGGGCAGCTCACCACCCCCCTGCCCTGGGGGCGGGGCATGGGCAGCTCACCACGCCACCCTGGGGGTGGGGCTTGGCAGGGGGGAGTTAAACATTCAATTTTTGCTAAAAGGGGGCAGTGAACCAACAAAGTTTGAGAAACACTGGTTTAAAACAACTTTTCATTGAAATGTATCATTCAAAGAATTATAAATATTGTATTCAAACCTGAACACTGGCATTCTGATAAGAATACATATTTCTTTATTTTTAATCAGCTGATGGAGTTTTACTGTCAATCCTGTGAGACAGCCATGTGCCAGGAGTGTACAGTAGGAGAACATGCAGAACATCCAACAGTCCCGCTTAAGGATGTAGTAGAACAACACAAAGCTTCTCTTCAAACACAGTTAGATGCTGTGAACAAAAGGTGAAACTATGAAACATTTCCTGGTTATAGAATTGCATGTTAGGGTAATTTTCTCCAGCTTGGAACCTTCCAAATGAATAATGGTTATAGTTTCCAGAGCATGTGTGTAGGAATTCTAAAATTTTAGTCTCACCTAGCTAAGGACCATCATATTGGACAAGAGTTTTCTGAAACACAAAAACAGAAAATTATTTATGACCGTTTGAAAGTGTTGTTTGTACCTTCTTGGGAGAATGTACATATACTTTTACTTCCTGGGCTTTTCACTTTCATGAAGATTTTAAATGTTTAAGTACAATTTTATTTTATTTTTGTTGTTGAAAATGAAAAATATCAACCTGGATTTATTATGCTTATTCTTTCCTTGTTTTAGAGAATAGTCAAGTCAAGTAAATGCTTAGGAGACGTTGGTGGTACTCATGTAATGTTAAGCCAAGGTTTTGTTTTTTTTAAACAGTTTTTTAAAATAGTCTTGAGTCCTTAGGGTAATCTCATCTACCCAAATTTTCTAATTGCAGTTTAAAATAGCTTTGCACACATTTAGCTGACGGAAGGAATGTATCAGACTTTGAGGTCTGTATTCTAAAAGTAAGTGGAAGAGGGCAGGACTTTATCCAGAAATAGTAATTTTTACAGGGAGAAAAGTACAAAAAAAGACCAAACCTTTGATCCTATCTGTTAGAGCCTATGTAAGAAAAACTGATAGACAACTTTTTGGACCCCTCATTTAAAAGCTGGCGGCAAAAAATGCAGAAGTTTCATAAACAAGCCAGCATATTGTAAAATATATTGGCCACCTTTATATGTAAAATATCGACCAGAATTTTTCAGGATTTTGGCTCATTGGAAATGAGCAGCATGCTGTTGTTTCCTGCATAGTTATTCTCTTTGGTTCCTGATAGCAGGAATAGTTAAAAAAATCCAGATGGTTTGATATGGGAAGACAAACCAGATTTCTTAGTTCCTGTTTCAGTTTAATGCCGATGCTGACAGGAAGAGGCAAGTGGAATCAATTATGTATTGAGCACAAGCATGCTTCTTGTTCTAAGTTAATGGAAATTTTAATGAATTCTAGCTTACAATGCAAGCGAAATAATTCAAGATTCCTTTAGAATTGACAATATTTATATTGTTTGAAAATTATAATGCTAACAAAAAATTTTTTTAAAAAAGATGTGTATATAAATTTGCATAGCCTTGAAGATCACCGAGTCTGTGTGTGCTTCACATTTTGCTCTAAGCTACAGCTTACTGAATGTTTACAATTTATTGGGTTCATACAAAATACCAAAGTATAATCAAATTCTGCCTTAGGGTGATTTGTAAATCCAGCTAATGCTTCTGTACAGTTTTTTTTAACATTGGAAAAGTCAGCATCCAATCTACATTTATATATGTTTATTGGTAATTATTATATATTATTCATGGAAAAAGATGAAATGTTTCTCACTAGAAAGAAGGGGGAAGCAAATATTTAAAGCTCAAATCTGTAATATAGGTAGTACTCAATTTAGGACCGGAATTGAGTCCCAAATTTATGTTGTTGAGACATTTGTTAAGTGAGTTTTGTTCCATTTTACAACCTTTCTTGCCACAGTTGTTAAATGAATCACTGCAGTTGATAAGTTGAGTAACACAACTGTTAAGTGAATCTGGCTTCCCTATTGATTTTGCTTGTCAAAAGGTTGCAAAACATAACTGTGGGACAAAGCAACGGTCATAAGTATGAACCAGTTGCCAGGCACCAGAATTTTGATCACATGAACATCGGGATGCTATGAAGATCTTAAATGTGAAAAATGGTCATAAGTTAGTTTTTCAGTGCCATTGTAACTTTGAAAAGTCACTAAACAAACTGTTGTAAGTTAAGAACTGCCTGAACATTGCATTCAAACATAACATTGAACTACGGCTTGGCACTATGTGTGCAGGGTCATTATGAATATTATTCAAAGTTTAATAATTGTGTAATGATACATCTTATGAATGTTGAAGGCAAATTGTAGCATTAATATATGAAATGTGAACTGCTTCTTTTTAATAGGCTTCCAGAGATAGATACTGCATTGCACTTCATATCTGAAATTATCCATCAACTGACCAACCAAAAGTCCAGCATTGTAGATGAAATTCATTCCACTTTTGATGAACTCCAGAAGACGTTAAATGTTCGCAAGAGTGTTTTACTTATGGAACTGGAGGTGAATTATGGCCTTAAGCATAAAGTAAGAGTTCTCTTCTCATCATTAAAACGTTTTTCAATTTCTAATGACTATATTATATCATTTGGAAAAATGACTGAAATTCATATTTCCTTTAATGAAGGAAACCTTAGGAAATAGCAGGTGTGTCATAAAAATAGCCATTCCAGTGAAATTTGACTTTTTCCAGTTTGTTGTTATTATGTAGAAACTAGTGTCTTTTACAAATAAACAGCTTCAGAAACATTGCTCTAATATTGGTTTAAAGGAAGTAGTAATTGAAGATGGCCTTAAACAAATATCATTTTTTGTTGGATTTTCAGGATGTATGTGTGGATAATTTTGAAAAACAAAAATTAAAGCATTTACACAAATGTGTTGTGGCCTGTCAGCCACCAGCCCCTCCAACAGCCAAATCGGAGAAGGAGGAGGCATGGGAATCAGGGTCAGCATCAGGGCAACCTGGGAGCTCTGAGGGGGAAGAGGGAATGGAGCTGGCAGAGAGAGAGAGACAGAGACAGAGGCGGAGCCTGGGTAGTCTGTCAGCCCTCAGATGGAGAGTCAACAGCCAGGTCTGGAGGTAGTTGATGAAGAAGAGGAACAGTGCCTGATGCGTGGCTGTGTGGGATAAAATTTTATCTGGGGATAAAAGGCAGGGGGCGGAGATGAATAGGTGTGGCAGACAACTATTAATCTTCCGGCTAGCCAGACTTGTTAGCCTGCAAGAGAAACTTTTTGCCGTGGCTGCCAGCATTCCTAATAAAGGAATTGTTTGAATTCACATCAGAGGGTTTGTCATATTTGGGGAGCTGGGTCAGAACAAAATGGTACCAATAGTTTATAATCTGATTTCATTAGACACAGTGCATTATCACAAAAAATAAACCCCAAATGTGTTTTATAATTATTTGGAGGACAAAAATGATAATAAATAAACAATGGGTTTTGAATAGTGGAAAAATATGCCTGTGCTTTCAATCCTAATCATGCATTAAAATTTAACAATATGTAACTAGACATTTTACCAGTATTGTAAAATGTTATTGAATTGTAGAGTCAAATCTTTCCTCTCCACTTAAAAAGGCTAACTGAAAGGATGCTAATGGGCATTTAAAAATCCTTTCTTTGGTGTCCATTCCTCTCTGCCACTTAAATTTTAATTCCTCTTGCTTGCATATGGAACTTCCAGTTGGATGTAGTAGTCTGGCTAACTGCATCAATCTAATTCAAATTATCCTCAATATCATGGAATATAAAGAAATAGGTCGTTTGCATTGCTCAACAGACTTTCGTTACACATATGCAAAATTGCTATAAAACACATTGCCCCAAAGAAGATGTAACTCTTAAAAGTAGTTTGAATGTGCTTTTCTGGCTTGTATATTAAGGGCTGGAACTGACTTTTCCTAGGTTCAGACGTTCATTTATTTATTTGATTTATAACCTGCCTCTCTTCCCCGGTCAAGGGGAACTCGAGGCGGCATAAAGGTAATTATGACAATAAAGCAAAATTGGTTACAAATCTAAAAAAACCAAGTGGATAAAAAGCATATGAATGCCAAGCAAATCTAATCAGAAGTTTCCAAATTGATTGGTTGCTGTTTTTTTGGGAATTTTTTAAACCCTGCTGTAACAAAGACTTTTGTGACAATATTATTCAGGATGTTTTTACATTGAGTCCAATATATATGGTGTGATTTTTATCCAGTTTTGCACTATTAGATACTGAAACTTGCCGATAGATGTGTTACCTCTTGGAACTTCAATGAAATAACCATAGTATTTGCTTTTTCAAGGTCTTGCAGAATCAGCTTGATACTTTATTAGAGGGACAAGAAAATATTAAGAGCTGTAGCAATTTTACCGCCCAGGCACTCAGTCATGGAACGGAAACAGAAGTGTTGCTTGTTAAAAAGCAGATGAGTGACAAGCTAAACGACCTGGCAGACCAGGAATTCCCTCTTCAACCCCGTGAAAATGATCAACTGGATTTCATAGTAGAAACAGAAGGATTGAAAAAATCCATTCATAATCTTGGTACTATTTTAACCACAAATGCAGTGGCTTCTGAAACAGTGGCCACAGGTGAAGGACTTAAGCAGACTGTGATTGGGCAACCAATGTCAGTCACCATCACCACCAAGGACAAAGATGGTGAGCTCTGTAAAACGGGAAATGCTTATCTCACAGCTGAGCTGAGCACACCTGATGGAAGTGTGGCAGACGGAGAGATACTCGATAATAAAAATGGCACTTACGAATTTTTGTACACTCTCCAGAAAGAAGGAGACTTTGTTCTGTCTTTGAGACTGTACGATCAACATATTAAAGGCAGCCCGTTCAAACTCAAAGTAATTAGGTCAGCAGATGTATCTCCTACTACTGAAGGAGTTAAGAGACGTGTGAAGTCTCCTGGCAGCGGCCATGTGAAACAGAAGGCTGTGAAGAGACCGGCTAGTATGTACAGTACTGGCAAAAGGAAAGAGAACCCCATTGAGGATGATCTAATCTTCCGAGTAGGTAAGGACTCCCTCTGTTTTAAATTTTCATGGACTGCTGCTTACAGCTGCAAACAGTGTCCATACTTTCATCCTTGAAAGGACTTTGTGTTGTCACAAGGATTTCCTTCCTAGTTGACCGTTGTAAATAGTCTTTTCTCCTTTCATTGCCTTTGGGCATTTCCCTGTAAGTGCTTTGCATCAGTTAATGATTAGTTTTGAGTATGATTCTTCTCATGATATAATGTGTTCCTAGGATTAGTTAGATCAGTGTATTTCAGATGCTGCTCAAATTTAATGAAATCACAACAATGTTGGAATTTCCTTTACTGCAGCTTTCCAGGCCTTTTAAGTGGTCCACATATCCTTTGGCAAGAGTTCTTGCCTTACCACTTTTCATTGTGAGCGGAAGCATATTGTATATATAACTTTTATATGTAACATAAGTTTAGTATCCTATTCCTGAAATTTACGTTTCTCTTTGAATATGCATTACCAACTATGAAAAGAGCAGTTCCTCAACAAGCTATCATTCAAATTTCAGAAAGATGGGGGTTTTTAATGAAAGAAAGGAATAATAGTATGGCATTTGGGGAGGTTTGGGAATAGATTTCAGTATAGGTGGTCCTCACGTAACAGTGGCAGCTGGGACCAGAATTTCCATCACTAAGTTGCATAGTTGTAAACCACAATGTCACATGACCGCACCACTTAGTGACAGAAATTCTGGCAATTCTGGTTTCTGTTAAGTGAATTGCTATTGGTCATTAAAAGAGGGCATGATGTGTTCAACATTTGGGAAAGGGCAGCCTATAAATCTTATATAAATAAATAAGTAAGTAAGTAAGTAAGTAAGTAAGTAAGTAAGTAAGTAAGTAAATAGATTTGCAGCCTCCTGTCAGTTCCTCCATTGACTGCTTGCAGGAGGCCAGCAAAAAAGGTTGCAAATGGTAATCATGTGATCGCAGGACCCTGCAATACGCCCAGAACATAAGCACATGATTATGGGTCACTGTATGGCTAGAAGTACCATTCATTCAGCACCATTGTAAGTTTCAACATTTGCTGGACAAGTAGTTACGTTAGGACCACCTTAAGAAATGCATTTTTGTTTACATATTTTAATAATGACTTTTCCCGTCAGATAACTTCCCATTGTAGCAGCCTTTCAGAATTTTTTCCCCAATCTTAACAAATGCACACAAATACTTAGGGACTTAGTTGTTGGAATAGAGAAAAATTTAGAGATTGGGTTGGCATCGAATAGGATGACATTAAAGCAGAGGGGGTCAAACTGGATTTCTCTGCCACCTCGAATTCCCCTTTTGGGTGAAGAGAGGCGGGGTATAAATCTAATAAATTATTATTATTATTATTTGAGGGCCGGATCAGCATTGTAGTTGTCCTCCGTAGGCCGGATGGAGGGAGAGTCTGGTCGGATGGCAGATAGGATGGACACCTCCTGCAATACTCTGCTTGCCAAAACAGGTGTGGGATGGGGGTGCACAAAGCCATCTGTGCCCTATTTTTGGCCTGGATAGCCTCCTGCAGCATCCTGTCAGACAAAATGGGGCATGGGGAGCCACACACAGCCTCCTTGCACGCTGTTATTATTAGCAGAGACACCGCAGGCCGGTCCCTCACTATTTCCAGGCCAGCCCCGAGACAATATCTATAGGCCTTGAGTTTGACATCCCTGTATTAGAGGCTCTGATGGGGTACAGATGATATCCTCAACTTACAGCAGTTCATTTAGCGACCATTTGAAGTTACAACAGTACTGAAAAACTCTTTGAATATACATTACTTACATGAATTACAATAATTTTTTACGCTTATGACCATTGCAGCATCCCAGTGATCGTGTGATCAAAATTCAGACACTTGGCAACTGACTTATATTATTGCAGTTGCAGTGTTTCGGGGTCATGCGATCACATTTTGCAATCTTCTGAGAAGCAAAGTCAATGGAGGCGCCAGATTAACTTAACAACCATGTGAGGAACTTAATAGTGTTAGGGAAACTGCAGTGATTCATTTAACAACTGTTGCAAGAGAGAACATAAAATGGAGCAAAATTCATTTAATAACTGTCTCACTTGGCAAGAGAAATGTTGGGATATCTCTTCTATTTTGTTTCGTTTTAGGTACAAAAGGGAGAAACAAAGGGGAATTTACAAATCTTCAGGGAGTAGCTGCATCTACAAATGGAAAAATATTAATTGCAGATAGCAATAATCAATGTGTACAGGTATGATTTTTGGTTTGTTTCTTCCTTAAAACTTTTTACTGAATGCACAGAACTCATAAAATGTATTAAAGAAATGTATATCTAAGGTACCAAACCATATTTATTTATTTATTTAGATTTATACCCCGCTTCTCTTCCCCAGTCAAGGGGAACTTGATTGTTAGTTGTTGATGCAGTAGAATTAATAATTATGTTGAATTTGGAGCTCAAGTTGGAGGTTTACATTAAATTCTGCTGAACCCTAAGTGCAACTAAACTAGTCTTGGCCAATATTTATTAATTTATTTATTTAATTAGATTTATAACCCACCTCATTTCCCCGGTCAGGGGGAACTCAAGGCGGCTAACATCAATTTAAAATACAATATATTACAATACATTAAAAAGTCAAAACACCTATCCAAGATTTCACAACATTCAAGAAGCTTCAAAACAAAAATGGAAAATAAAAGAAAAAAATTCTTGAGGTCAAGAGTGGTTTGAAAGAGGGAAATAATGAGAGCTCATGGTATGAGTCACTGAAATAAGGTATTATTTTTATTTATCAAATTTCAGTCTCACAAGAAATATTTCTGAATGGAGTATCATAAATAAAGTGTAACAACAATAAACAGAACATATAACAGAACAGAGATAACAGTGTACCAGAGTTGGACCTTGGAGGTCTTCTAGTTCAACACCCTTATCAAGCAGGAAACCCTATACCATTTCATGGTTGTTCAATTTCTTCTTTAAAATTGCCATTGTTAGAGCAGTACAACCTCTAGATGCAGTCATTCCAGTAATTAATTGTTCTCATTGTCACGAAATTTCTCCTTAGTTGTAGGTTGGTTCTCTCTTTGATTAGTTTCCATCCATTGCTAGTCAGGTGCTTTGGAGAATAAGTTGACCGCTCTTCTTTGTGGCAGCCCCTTAAATGTTGGAAAACTGTTATCCTGTCACCCCTTGTCCTTCTTTTCATTAAACTAGACATATTTAATTCCAGCAACTATAAAAAGCCAATTACAATACATTTGATCAGCAGTGGAGCCACCTCAAGGTATCACATCCTGAGCCACCTCAAGGTATCACATCCTGAGATCTGCAGGCCTAATGACAAAGCCAAGTCCTTAGGGATTTTTTTTTAAAGAAGGAGCATTGGGGATAACCACATTTCAGAGGAAGGGGATTCTTTTCTGCCCTGACGCCCATCCTATAAAAAATGTTTCACCAGAAATAAAGTTTTTTTCTAACCCAGTAGGCATTCTGGAAGGCCATTAAAAAGTGGTTTTGATAACTGGCCTGGGGATCTTTTGATAGAATGGAGCCTACTAGTTGGTTATTTGATAATTAATTAGATTGTAATCTCTTGATTCTTTTTCTCTTGCACTATTTTTTATTCTATATGGACTGTATTATAAAAGGAAAATATTTGTAACTCAAGGTTGAAATGAGGGGTCCTCTGTGCTTGTTTGTTTTCTTGCAAATGTTCCATTACCCTAAGTTTTGCCTCTATAACACATGTGTAGTTGTGTCTTGAGGTTTGATAAGTAAGCACCTTACAGGTGATTCCAGGCAGGCAGTTAGCGAAAGCAGCCAGAAGCTCACAAAGAAACTAAGAAATTCTTCTTCATGCATGATCAAAGCTTTATACTATTAAAGCTAGTTCAAAGGCTCAGGCAGTTAGCTCAGGCAGCCATTCGAGCTCAAACACCAGAGAAATTTAATTATTTCGGCTTCCTGCCTTTTTTCTGTTACCTCAGATACATGCGTAGGCGCCATATTACGGAGCTCAATCTACCTGCAGTATAATTCCAGGCAGTGGATGAAGAGCTGCAAAGGTCCACATTCATACCTTCATAATTACAGAGGAAGTGGGGAACATTAATTATTGTATTTATCCATTCTTTGGGACTCATTGAGTGAAGATCCCAGTATTCCAAGCGAATGGATCTTTAAGGCACTTAACATCTTATTAAATCAAAGGGGATGACCCTCTTAAAAAAAGAGAGAGAAAATGTATTAAATAATAATAAGAGTATTAGGAGTTCTCATGCATCATGTTCTCAAGTTCTTCCAGAACTTTCTGATGAAGAACAAGAGGACAATGAGGAACAGGAGACCTCAGATCAAGAGGAAAACTCCAATCAGGGAGATTTATCTGAGGAGGAGGAGACACTCACCATGCAAAAACGTTCTGATCACCACTTTCCACCTGAGACATTCTCAAGACTCTTTAGATCTTTGCCTCCAACTTTCCTTAAATGTATTCAAAAGGTATGGGCTTCCCCATCCTACTTCAAAGACTCTAGACTTCAGACCATGAAGTTTTACAAATTGTCAGAAGATTATGTAAACCTTTTTTGTCTTCCTGTAGTAGATTCACCTGTGGCCTCACTAGGTTCTTCTTCTGTTCTTCCATCAGATTTGGAAGCCTTTCCCCCAATATCCCATAACAAGCGGGTCAAGATTGCTGCCAGACGATCATTTGAGGCCACCTCTGGTGCCCTTAAAGCATCTGTTGCTACTTCTCTAGCCTCAAGATCAGCCAGAGGTCTTTGGAACAACCAAATCTTTCACGAAGTGTGCAGTCAGATCTTCATAAGATTGCATCTATGGTCGCATTTTCTGCTGATGCCACACATGACGTGATGCAGCTGGCAGCCAGGTCAATGGCTTCATCCATAGCAGTGAGACGTAGTACATGGTTAAGAAATTGGGACATGGAGACTCTGCCTACAGTAAACTTGTTGCTCTTCCATTCAAAGGATCCAAACTCTTTGGTGAAGACTTGGAACCTTTCCTGCTTGAGACCAAAGGGAAAAGGAAAGTTCTTCCTTCCAGACAAAAGTCTAAGCCTTCTTCTTCTCCTTTCTTTCATCCCAGGCAACCAAATTTTCATCCTTTTCGGCCTCGCTTTGATGGCCATAGCTTTCCTATGCCTCCAGGGAATTTTGGCTCACCTATACTTTGATGACATCCTCTTCAGAGCTCCATCATTCGAGACAGCAACGTCCCAACTCAATCAATCCATTTCCATACTGACATCCTTAGGTTTTGCCATAAACTGGGACAAAAGCTGTTTAGTTCCCTCTCAATCCATTTGTCACCTTGGCGCGGTGATAGATACTTCCACCTTTCAGGTTTTTCAATCTACAGACTGAAGGAAGAAGATCTACAACTTAACATCTTCTGCTCTACAAATTCTGAAACCAGACATTTTAGTCCTCTCCAGTCTGGCAGGGATGTTCACCTCTTGCAATGGGATCATTTCATTGGCCAGATTCCATTCCAAGGCCCTTCAGTTCCTGATAATTCCATTTCAAGAATTGGTGCCTCTCACAGACACATTCCCGTAGAGTTGGATTCTGACTCAAGAGATGACCTCAATTGGTGGATTTCTCCCCAGATGCTCTTCCAGGGCTCTCACATCAGGGTGGAGGAGCATCTGGTGATTCACACAGATGCAAGGCTTCTGGTCTGGGGGCCCCAGCTTGGCAATACATCTGTGCAGGGCATGTGGACCCACAGGGAAGCAACATGACACATCAACTTTCTGGAGTTAAAGACAGTGTTGCTAGCATTGCAACAGTTCAAACATCTAATAAAGGGCAAAGACGTCTTGGTGTACATGGACAATGTATGCACCAAGGC
This sequence comes from Boaedon fuliginosus, assembly GCA_027560395.1. Classification (NCBI taxonomy): domain Eukaryota; kingdom Metazoa; phylum Chordata; class Lepidosauria; order Squamata; family Lamprophiidae; genus Boaedon; species Boaedon fuliginosus. The sequence goes on from JANHGC010009030.1 coordinate 11,122, forward strand.
TCATTTGAACAGACAAGGTGGGACAAAAGCCAAATCCCTCCAAACATTAGCCTGCTCAATTCCTTTGGTCAGAAACTTGAATACGGTCTCTGAGAGGAGAATACATTCCCGGTTCTGACAACCTAAGCATACTGGCTAAGCAGATGACAGCTAAATGATTCAGAGTGGCATCTTCATCCAGAATCTACATCACTGATTCGGTCCCTTTACCTGGGATTTCTTCATGTGCCATCTAAATGCCCAGCTTCTGGATTTTTTCAGTCAGGCACCTTGTCCATCCTTGGGGGGGTCTGGATGGTCTACACTGACCTTGGCCCCTGGGGATTCTTTTTGCCTTCCCCCCCAAAAAAAAACTGTTGCCCCAACTTCTCAACAAGGTCAGAAACGAAACGGCAGAAGTTCTTGTTATAGCACCTTTTGGCCCCTGAGACTGTAGTTTTTGGGACTCCAGGAGTTGGCAGTCGCTCCACCCTTACCTCTGCTGCACTGAGAGGAGCTATTATCTTCAGGTCTGATCTTTCACCCTCAACTACATCATTTGAGTCTGACTGCTTGGAGGTTGAGCGGAGCCACCTGAACTCTTGTGGTTACTCTCAGTCTGTCATCAGTACTCTTTTGGCTCAGAGGAGGGCATCTACTAATAAGATTTACAATACTACATGGAAGGCATTAGGCAGGTGATGTGCATTTCAAGAGCTGTCACCTGTTAACTTATATGGGGGGGATCTACTAGGTTTGCTGATGTACCTGTCTCCCAGCTGCATTGCAACAGCTCTGCCTGCACTGCTTGAGTGGGTAGCTGGGCTGGTGGTTGAGTCTCTCAGGCTGATGGTGCTTGGGGACTTCAATCTGCCATCACTTGGCAAAACCTGAGATGCAGCCCAGGAGTTCATGGACTCCATGGCAACCATGGACCTGACCCAAGTAATTCAGGGTCCAACTCATGGGTGAAGGGGGGCACACACTTGACCTGGTTTTTATCTTGGAGCAATGGTGTCATAATCTGGAATTGGGGGAAATAGTTATTCAACCCTTGTCAATCTCACTTTTGAGATTGGATTTCCTGATGACCACCCCACACTGTAGGGAGGTAGGACAAACTAGGTGGTTCTGCCCCAGGCTCCTAATGGACCCAATCAGGTTTCAGAGGGAGCTCGGGGAGATCTCTGATTCCCTTGCCCACAGCTCATCTGAGACCCTGGTGGAGGCGTGGAATAATGCTGCTGCCGGGGCCTTAGATTGGGTTGTGCCTTTGCGACCTCTCACTGTCCGCAGACCATGGAGGGCTCCTTGGTTTACTGAGGAGCTCCAGGGGATAAAGCAGAAGAAGATATGTCTAGAGCACCACTGGAGGACAGGGAAAGCTGAATCTAATCAAACACTACTAGGAGTCCATATTGGAACCTATTTAGTGGCGATAACAGAGGCAAAAAGTTCATATTATGCCGCTCTTATCATGTCCGCAGACTATCGCCCACCCTGTTTAGGGTGACTCACTCCCTCTTAAAACTGGGGGAGATTGAGGAATCCTTGCAGGGTTAAACTGAGGAGGTTGTTCAGTTTCTGGAGGATAAAATTGCTCAGATTCGGTTGGACTTGGACTCTAGCTGGACGACATCTGTAGAGGTGGCTGGGGCAAGTTTTAGTCCTGTTATCAGGGAAAATTTTGTTCCTGTGGCCCCTGATGATGTGGACAAGGTCATAGGGGCAATGAGTGCCACCACCTGTTTATTGGACCTATGCCCCTCCTGGGTTGTTTTAGCAGGCCAGGAGGTGACACGCAGTTGGCTCCCAGTGATAATCAATGCTTCTTTGAGTGAGGGTTGCTTTCTGCCTGCCTTGAAGGAGGCAGTAGTGAGACCCCCTCCTCAAGAAGCCTTCCCTGGACCCAACTATTTTGAACAACTTTCGTACGGTCCTTTTAGGGAAGGTTGTTAAGAAGGTGGTGGTGCTTCAACTCCTACATATCTTGAAGGAAGCTGATTATCTAGATCCCTTGCAGTCAGGTTTCAGACCCAGTTACAGCACTGAGACGGCACTGGTCTCACTAGGAGATGATCTCTGGTGGGCTTGGGATGGAGGAGCTTCCTCTATCCTGGTGCTTCTTGACCTCTTGGTGGCTTTCAATACCACTGACCTTGGGACCCTTCTGGGGCGGCTCAGGGGGTTGGGAGTGGGAGGCACTATGCTGTGGTGGTTCTCCTCCTATCTCTTGGGCTGTACCCATTTGATGTTGGTGGGGGGACAGAGATCGGACCCGAGGCTCCTGCCTTGCGGGGTTCCTCAGGGTTCGATCCTTTCCCCCTCTACTATTTAACATTTACATGAAATTTCTAGGTGAGATCATCCAATGGCATGGGGTAGAGTATCATCATTATGCTGATAATACCTAATTGTATATGTCTGCCCCAGGCAAAACTAGTGATGCCGTGGAGGTGATGTCCCAGTGTCTGGAGGCTGTGAGGATGGGGACCAACAGGCTCAAGCTCAACCCTGACAAGACTGAGTGGCTGAGGGTATTGCCCCCCATGGTCCAGTGGATTATCCAACTATTGTACTGGGGGGAGAGAAATTGCTTCCCTCAGAACAGATGCACAACGTGGGGGTCCTCCTGGATACACAGCTGCAACTGGATCATCATGTAGCGGCTGTGGCCAAAGGGGGCCTATGCGCAGGTTCGCCTGTTGCACCAGTTGCGTCGACAGGCAGTCCTCAACTTACAACTATTCATTTAGCGATCAAATATACAACGGCACTTTTAAAAAATGACTTGCAACTTATCCTCGCACTTACAACAATCGCCCAACCTGCAGGATCAGTTGGCAACCAGGCAACTGGCATCTATTTGCAATTGGGGCAGCATCCCAGGGTCCTGGGATTTCCCAGCCAGCTTCCAATGGGAGATCCTGGATTCGCTTAATGACCGCATGATTTGATTCACTTAACCACTGCGGGGATTTGCTTCCCAGTTTGTAAACCTGGGCACGGCTCACTTCACAACCAACTTACTTAGAAACAGAAATTCTGGCCCCCATTGTGGTCATAAGTCAAAGGCTTATCTGTACTTTAGATTTTTGCTTAATGGAGCAGGTGTGAAATAATTCCAGAAGAGGATGGCAACCGTGTTTAATGGGAAGCGAAGACATATGTTTTTGTTTTTATAACATAAAGGAGAAGGGAAGTTCTATGTAGAGTAGAAGAGACTTAAGGAAAGGATTGCTGAATATGAAATGGAAGGAAAATCGCCTCCAGCGTTATTATTTATATATATATATATTTATTTATTTAGATTTATATCCCGCTTCTCTTCCCCGGTCAAGGGGAATTCGAAGTGGCTTACAACAATTCAAAACAGTACAATAAAACATCGTTAAAAAAATACAATATATTTAAAAAAAATTTGCAACACAATCATACACCAACCAATCATCGTTCATCCAAGGGGGATATTAGTTAGAGGCAACCATGGTAATTTATTAGAATAATTGGCATAAATTTATTTATTTTATTTATTTATTTATTTATTAAATTTATACCCCGCCTCTCTTCACCCCGAAGGGGAACTCGAGGCGGCTAACA
>JANHGC010009030.1:23960-36800 GCA_027560395.1 Boaedon fuliginosus
ATTTAAAACAATACTAAACAATCACACAATCAACTATCAACCAGGGGGAGGGTACATTAATTCCAGGCCTTCCGCCAAAGCCAGGTCTTGACGGCTTTATGGAAGGGCAGCAAGGTAGGAATGGTCCTGATCTCTACTGGGAGTTGGTTCCAGAGGGTCGGCGCTGCCATAGAGAAGGCCTTAGCATGGGGACCCACCAGCTAGAATTATTTAGCTGACGGGACCCTCAACAGGCCAACTCTGTGGGACCTCACTGGGCGCTGGGAGGCATACGGTAGCAGGATTCATCCATGAATGGTCAAATGAATTTATTAATTTTTATATTTCATTTTTCCTAGACTTGTCATATCTGTTACCATTTATATTGTGAGAATCATTATTTTTCTAATTGGAACATGATGAAATATGAAAGCCGCCTTTACCAATGGAAGCTACTTTTAATTTTCAATCTCTTGCTATGTATGGAATAAGATTTTCTTACAATCATGTTTTTGAGGAGACAAACACATGAGAATAAATACTTAAGAATGCTCTTAACTAATTAAGATCTATAGAAATTTCTGTATCCCTGGATCTACCTGTGGAATTTTGTAGAACTCTACAATTTCTGCCATCTGTGATGAAGTATCTGAACCAAGTCCTCCAATGATGGCCATGAGATTTTTCTGAAGTCCACATTTGTAGTTGGGCATTAGTCTATCTGATTTGAAGAGCAGGTCCATGGTGGTCCGATGAGTCATCCTTGCATCATAATAGCTGTCATGGATATAGAACCCAAGAGTAACATTGGGCAAGATTTCTGGATTCTCATTGATTTCTGTGACAGCAAAGGCCAAGGAAAGGACATGTTGGTAGAATTTTGTAATCACACTGTAAGTAAAGAATGTCTTTTAGAAAATAATTCTCCAGTGAATGAATTAGTTGATCATCAAGAATAGTCGTTTATACCTGTGATTGGAATTAAAAAGATTAAGTTCCTTTTATACTGCTTCTAAGTATCATGGTGTGGATGTTTTTGTGCATTACACTGTATCATGGAAGCCATTCATGAAACAATACACTAATTTATATTTTTAGATTTTCTGTTAATTGCCAATGAGAATGATGGTACATTCTGTTTCATTTAGAGGAAACTCAACTTATTCCACTTCTTTGCGTTACTCTTACTTTAACCATTTTTGTGTTTCCATTTCCTCCTGTTTCTGAGAAAATTTCTTAATTGTGAAGAACATTTTTCCCATTTTTGCATTGCTTTTATATTTTTTATGGGGTATAAGTGATCATTTCTGAACATCTTATATAATGAATTCCTACTTTGATGTATTTAAGTAGCCACTTTTGCTCTTCCATTTCCTCCTTTTTCTGAGAAAATATGTTAATTGTGAAGAACATTTTTTTTCATTGCTTTTATGAGAGGGAGTGATCATTTCTGAACATCTTATTATATTATGAATTTCTTATTTTATGTATTTATATTCTAGGTATTGGGAAGTGTGTGGTGCTCTCTGATCTTGAACGTTCTCTTTCAAATATTTTGCCTCCCCAGTTGGTAACATATTAAATGCTTTGCAATTCTCTTCAGAATACTAAAGACATTACCTAACCTGATAACAAAGTATCTGCCAAAAAATAACCAAGCTTAAATAGCAACAAAGATTATATAATTTATACCTAAATTTTACATGTTTTCATTAGTAATCTAGCTGTTTCTTGGGCATTCAAATTCATACTTGTGTCACTTTTTCTATAGAGGCATAGATCTGAAATCTCAGGGAAAAAAATCAAGAAATCTTGGTCCGAGTTATGACTTCATCTGCCTTCCTTGAGACCATTGTGGGTCAAAGAAACTGATGTGGATGTCTAAAAATTATCATTAGGTGAAGAAAGGTATCAGATTTGCTTACTCTGAAAATCCATATAACTCATGAAATGGATGCTCATAAAATGAATGTTCTCTGAATGCATAGATGATTTGTGAAGCCATCCCTCCAATAAGGAGATCTCCTGGTTGGTACCATTCATGTGGAACAGGAAAAGGATCAACCTCTGAGCACTTGAGTGCATTCACTTTCATCATCGGGAACATCAGAAAGAACAGTACATCAGCAGCCAAAAAATCTTCTAAAAGAGGTCTCCAACGTATCAGCCCACAGCAACGGATCTGACATAGCATCCTGGACTTTCCCAACATACCTTCTAAAGGTATAGCATCAACCTAAATCTTTAAGTTCAATGTAGATGCAAAACTAAATAATGACTGAGATTTCTACAACACAAATCTAAAATTGGTCTGATCAAAGAAAGAACAGATGCTGGAGGAAACAAACTCAACAGCCCTGTTTGACTCTTCCCACCAGCTCAAGATCTTCATGGAACTGATTAATTTACAACCTCTTTCACCTATGTTTTTTTTTTTCACTGCTTTCCTGAAAATCTCTGGAGCTTTGAGCAGATAAACACATTACAGTAATTTGGATTCTTTAAGGAAAAGTTAATTATCTACTGAATAATAAACAAGATGTACAACAGGAACATTGTCCATGGGATTGCGATGGGTCGGACATGACTTTGCAACTAAGAACAACGAACAATAGGAAATCTTAATGCAGTTACTAACTTAGCATGGAACCAAAGAAACTATTTTTGCTCAGAAAGGGATAATGCTTCAGTTTTCATTAACCATTGCAGTGTTTCCCAGCCACTTATAGAATCAAGTAGAGACTTCAACAACATTAAGTGCATGTATCAGTGTTAAAAAAAATAACCAAGCAATTTTGAAAAATATGAGGCCTTATACAGATAGTATTTATTGTAGATGGGAGGTTGTAAAAAACTCAGGGAAGTTAACAATGAAAACCCAAGATGTGATCATTTCACTATAAACTGAGTGTGAGTTTAGGGAATCAGTCTTTCCATTTGTGTCAAAATATTATGAATTATACAAATCTTACAGAGAGGTATTCAAATTAATTTAATTTAATTTGTTAGATTTATACCCCGCCTCATTTCCCCAATCAGGGGAACTCGAGGTGGCTAACAACAGTTAAATATACATATTACAATTAAAAACCCCCTAAAAAACACAATCCATCCATACAAACATTCATCCATCAAGATCTTCAAAAACATAGGGGGTGGGGCACATTAATTCCAGGCCTTCCGACAAAGCCAGGTCTTCGTGGCTTTGTGGAAGGCCATCAAGGTGGAAATCGTCCTAATCTCTGCAGGGAGCTGGTTCCAGAGGGTCGGCGCTGCCACAGAGAAGGCTTTAGCGCGGGGGCCCAGGTGGCATTGTTTGGCTGACGGGACCCGTAGTAGGTCCTCTCTGTGGGCCCTAACTGGGCGCTGATGTAGTAGTACTACTATTACTTCATCAATGTTGACCCCTGGTGACCCTTGGACAAATTCCTGCAGTTTTCTTGCCAAGATGAGTTCAACAGTGGTGTCTCATTGCCTACTTCCTAAGATTGAGAGTGACTGGCCCATGTTCTAGTTGGCTTTCATGGCTAAGGTGGGACTAGAACTCACAGTCTCCTGGTTTCTATCTTGATGCCTTAACCACTACACAAAAATGGCTCTATTACTATTACCACTATTCTGTCAAAATAGATGGGGGAACATTTTTAATCTAAAATTATGTTTATCTGTCAGATAAGAATGATGTGGTTTTGGGGTGTAGATTTCCCCCCTGTTTCTAAGAAGATAGTTCCTCTCATCATCTCATCTTTCTCTATTTTACTGCTCTCTATTTATCTTCCCGTATTTATTACAGGCCCTCATTTTGCAGCTGTCAACCACAATAATGAAATTATTATTACTGATTTCCACAATCATTCTGTCAAGGTATGATGATACTAGTTCTTTGAACTTTTTGTATTCATTCATTTTTTTTAATAGTCTCAAACTGATAAAGAACTTTTTATAAAAAATTGTTAAAAAGAACAAAAGCAAAAATGGATACTCTAGTTTTAATTAAATTTACGGATTATATTAAAATACTTGAGCAATTAGTACATATTAAATAACAAATTCTTTCGTTTAAGGGATGATGTGGTTAATGTTTTTATGTTTAATTATAATATATTGTTTGTTTTAGTTCAAGAAATATAATGAATATTCCTTAGATTTATTTTGCACAATAATTGTAAATTGTTAATGTATACAATAAACATTTATTATTGCTTAAACTTACATTTGCATTATATTTATATAGTTTTAATTTATTATTTGTATACCATTCAGGGTCACACTGTGACAGAGTTGGGTAATTTCTAGATATGATAGGCAGTAGGTAGGTAGATGATAGACAAACAGAGAGACAGATAGATAAATAGAATTCTGATATTTATTTTAGAGTGATTTTAATGGCCCCTGGATCCTCAAATCATAATGAGATTCAATATCTTTTTGTCTTCCTTCTGCATCCCCCTCTCCAATTTTCTACTATTTGTCTGAAAAGGCTTCTAAATAGAACAGTAAAATATAGCACTCTAAATATAACAATAATTTTAAGAAACACAAACATCAGTTTTAAGAATGAGAGGTTGTGTTGTAAGAGAAGATTACTATCAAGTTCCATTAAGCTATATAATTTATTTGAAACTAAATAACCACTGAAGAATCCAAACGGTTCTTCATTTTCTTCAAAAATAAGGCAGGAAATATTTTTTTTTGTTTGGATTAAAAGGAAGACATTGAATTACATTGAACAAGTTGCTAGTATATCAGCTCAGCTGGAGAGCAGTATTGTTGACAACTTCATGTTAGAAGCAGCAGTTGTTTAGTTGTGCAGGATTTCCTAATTTGAAAAGAATAATTCAGTATATGGCCAGATTCCAACACAAGACAAAGAAAGGCAGATAATTGTTTGAAAAAACAGACTGTACTGCTGTCAATCTACAATTAGAAGAATGCTTCTAGTTAAATTCAGAGCTCTTAATCTATACATTTCATCTTCCTGTGGCCTAATCCCAAGGCTTTTGGTATTTTACCAAGTGTGCCAATAACCATTCTACCAATTTATGCCATAATCTTTTGCAGTTTGTAATCATCTCCTCTTTGTCTTCCATTATCCCCTGGTTTTGCCACACCAATTATCCATATTTTCTTTTTAACCGCAATTAAATCTGGTGTGTTATGTTCAAGAAATCCCACAATATTTTAACTTACTCATTTTCAACCACTTCTTTCAATTATATGTTCCCACTAATTTTTCAACACTGGCACATGATAATTTTTACAAATGTAAATAATTGGTACCCCTGTGTTAATGCCATCGTTTATAATCAGCCTGTGTGATCTTGGCACAAGATGAATATATGTTTTTTCTGCTTCTTTGCACAATCTGCAGTTTGAATCATTTTATAATCTTCAATTCTGGCTTTGAATGCGTTAGTTTGAATTAGTTTGAGTTACAGTAAATCTCTATCTCCATTTTGTGGGGCATGTATAACCAATCAATATGTCAGATGAGAACAACAAGATCCACATATATAAAGTTCAATTAACTACTGTATTACTCATGCCCGTTTCACAGGAATCTTCCTAAACTTGCAGTTTGCACCTGGGCCAGATTAGATAAGGTTCAATGGCTTTAAAGGGGAGTAGGAGGTTGGATTTTTCCCTCTTGTGCTTACATAATGATTCCAGCTTAATTCCCTACTTGACTCATTCCCCTGGCTCAGCCATCTTTCTCTGGCACAATATCATTATAGAAATGTAAAGCATAGTGAATATTCATCAATATTCTATTTTTAAGACCAAACAGTGTGTGTTTAATAAATAATTAATTATTGTTTCATTATTTAAAAATGACCTATTGAGTCCTTCCCAAGAAGGTAGAATAGGCAGATGTTTTGTGATGATGTTAAAGGTATCATCATAGGATGAAAAACTAAAGCCCTCTGAGTAAAGCTGCCTTTGCAATTGACTAATGATAATTTTGTCAATGCCAGTGGTTAATGTTTTGATTATTATTTTAATATAATATTATCGTAATTTCTGAAAACTCACTATAATTTTTCCCGCTACAGATAATTTGGATAAAGTTTCTTAAACTTAAATTTGGATTAAAGTTTCTTAAGTGTTGTGTTTAAATGTCATGCAGGTATTTAACCAGGAAGGTGAATTCTTGCTGAAGTTTGGGTCTAATGGAGAAGGAAATGGACAGTTCAATGCTCCAACAGGAGTAGCTGTAGATTCTAATGGGAATATTATTGTAGCAGATTGGGGAAATAGTCGAATACAGGTAAATAACATTTTTCTCCCCATTAGTTTAATATGATGTGCTTATGATGCATGAAAAAAAATTTCAAGTCTCTAGGGTGAAACAATCTAGGGTGTATCATCTTTGCTACCCAGAAAGCTACTGAGATCTATAAGATAATTGTAGTCTTTCTGCTGAAGCATGAGCATTTCGCTCCCTCTCTCTCTCCCTCTCCCTGTGCAGGTGTAATTTATACAATTTATATAGCTACCCATCTCAGATATGTGGCTCCAAGTAGTTTATGAAAAATTTAAAACAATTTAAAAACACCAAAACCATACAACAGTTTAAGAACAACAAAATATAATAAAATTCAGATAGTCATATCCATCAGTAATAATCGTTGCAGCCACTGCACAAGGTCTACTATACTCGTAGGTCCCATATCTATTAGGAAAACCACATTTTCAAGGCCCCATGAAAAGCCAGCAGAATCTGTATATGATTTCCAAGGAGATAATATATGCACATTAACTACAGCATATAAAATTATATTGTTCTTTGACTGACCATAGTCTTTTAATCTAATTCACAGGTTTTTGATGGAAGTGGATCCTTTTTATCTTACATAAATACATCTGCTGATCCACTTTATGGTCCTCAAGGTTTGGCTCTTACTTCGGATGGTCATGTTGTTGTTGCAGATTCTGGGAATCATTGCTTCAAAGTCTACAGATATTTACAGTAATGGTTGGAGTTGGAACATGTTTAAGAAGTTACTAGCTGCTGCTAGAGGCCAGTGTAGATATATTCCGCTTCTTAAATATTTCTTCTGTTTCTTAAATATTTAAAATTTAAAACTGCAGGATCTCCAGTATGTTCATTCTTTTTATTTTATTCCAGACCTACCTTGTTTACATAGAATTTGCATAGAATTTATATGCTCTGCACTGAACCTATCACAAGGATTAATAAATGAGACCCTACTTCCCCCTACACTCTCCCTAAATAAAACCTTCACAAAGCCACTGGAATACTAGAGATATAAACTGTGACTTGTAGACCAGACATTTATAGACACATAAGTAATTGGATGTACACATGACGAAGGAAATGGACTCAAGAAGGTACTTGATTCAGAAGAATTTATTTTAAGTGTGAATGGGAGAAGTTGTTTAAATGTTCATGTTTCAAAATTCTTACTACCGGTAGTAATAATATTCAATCCAGCAGGATGTCTGGCAATCTTCTAGATCGCATTATTATTGTAGGTATTTCACTTATATAACATTTTTCAGATTTACTTAGTAACTTTAAGTAGTTTATTTTAATTAAAAAAGGATGTGAGTAATCCTTTCTTAATTGGTAGACCTAATAACTTAATTTTTAGCATTATAAGAACAAACACACATTTTCTGTAGTGCGTGGATTGATGTACATATCTAGCAACTTTTCTACTGTTCAATATGTTGTCAAGATTTTCTTGAAACTTCACTCTGGAAATGTAGGATAATGTAACTGCTGATAGTTCATAGAATCAAGTTCCAATTAACATCAGGCTAATTCATTAAAAATTGGTGATTTATATCAGTTTAACTAATTTCACAACTGATATTTATACTAAATATATGTTCCTACAGGGTTGAAAGCAGTCAATTTTATTCAATTGCTTGTTTTTGCGCAGGAAAACAAGCCGTATGTGTATCCTGGTAGAAATCTTGTATTACCAAAGGAAGTTTGGGTAGGTGACAAATTTTAAGGTGGAAGTCAAGGGTTACCAAAGCAGGGTATTTTTTTTATTTCAAAAATTTTATTGTCTGTGGTTACTGTACATAAGTGGAGGATATTGAAGATAATTAGTGTGAGGCTACATTGAGATTCCAAAAAAGCTCATAATTTTCTTTATTACAGATGTGGATGATGTGAACATTTTAATGTGAACATTAAAAAAAACAATTTTAACTATAGGCAATTTTGATGTATATGTTTTCTTGGTGCCCTTTATTGAGGTCTGAAATTTTACTTTTAGTGAAAGTTTCTTCTCTTATGCCTGCTTCCTGGTACAGGTCTTGTGATTTCCAGTTAATTGGGTTTACATCAGAGTGAAAAGTATGTTTCATTTTTATTTCCAACAGCAGCATAATTTTGAAGAATACTGAATAATGTTTAGACCAAATAAGAATAAAACTGCAATCAACAGCAAATGCCTTTTGGCATTAGCTTTATAGTGTTGTCAACATTTGAAATAATTGTATTTCCTTTTTCAATCATGGTGCTCTCTAAATATATTTCAGCTACACTACTGGAATAGGTGGAGCCCAATATCTTATCTAAAATACTGACATGACAGCTCTAATTGGACGAAAATAAAAGAAATTATGTAGTTAGTACTGCTGCTAGATAATTGCCTATATTTTGGAATATAACACTATTAAATTTGAAATGATTCAGTCAGTCTTATCTAAACTAATGATAAATATTGTTGTAATACTTAGCCAATAATTTCAAATAATGTTATAAAACAATTGTCTTAAAAACAACATGCCAAGAATTTAATTTAAGAGTTCTTGGATATACAAAGAAATGTCTGCAAAGGCAATACACACTAGACATTATCTGTCCTAAACACTGAACCAATTTGAAAGCTGTTTGAATTTTAAGGGGGAACTGGATTTCCTGTTTATGATTTTATTAATATTTATTAATCATATGAACAATAACAAAATTGTAATTGTTACTGAGTTTCTGATATACAAATTGTTCCAAATGTTGTTACGAACTTGATTCAAGGCATATTGTCATACCAATCTGACTTAAAGTTTGAGATGCTAATACTTTTGTAAAGATAAAGATATGATAAATACAAATATTTGCTTGAGTTTTTAAAAAGGATACCAAGCCAAATCCTATAGTGACCTAAATGGAAATATTTCTAGTAAAAATCTGGGATATTTATATTCATTTTAATGAAACTTACTGTAGTTTTCAGTTCATTATATAAAGGATAGAGTAGAGGCTAAATTGTCCTAACTTGATACATATATAGTATTTGATGCATGCAGGCATGCCCATGCATTCCTAAAACACTTTCCTAAAATAGTTCCTCAGTTCTAATAAAAATTAACTTAGTAATGCTTAGCGATATTTGATTCAAATTTGAATTATCGCTTCTTTCCTTTGCAACTATGCTATCATTTGTTAAGGCAATGTGGCCTTCCCTTTGATAATTCTTTTTGTTATGCATGTTACTGTAAATTGACTGATGCTGCTAGAGATCTGTTGAATATTTTTCTTGATCTTAGCTAAAAGGCCAAGAAGTGAAGAGGCCTGTTGAATTGTAGATCCTTGCTAGAAGTTTGAAAGGATAAAATCATTAGATGGCTGAAATAAGGCTAGATGAGTCTACTTTAACATTGAGAGTTTGAAAAATGCCTAGTCAAAATTGGATTGTTTCTTGCTCATCAATTTCCCAAAGCTTACTACTAAAGCATTTGTGTCCTGTAGGAAGTAACTGATTAGAGATTACTGTAAAACTTGCAGAACTGCGTATATAAGAAACCAGACAAACGTTTACCAGAATGTAGGTATTTACTTTTCTAAATTAATATTCAAGAGTAGTATGTGTAGATTCAGCCCAAATCTGTGACTATGCCAAACCTACAGTTACTTTTTAAGGTATATCTGTACTACAAATATAAATTAAATTAACAGACTCTGGGAGGCTGAACTGTTTTAGTTTATATTTGCAGAACAGACACCCCCCTTGTATCAAGTGGTGCTTATAGCTGCAGTAATGAGCAATGCATATGTGTTTAATCAATGTAAACACTTGCTTGATAGAAGTTTCTTTTTTTTATGTTAATTCGTTTTTGGATAAACTTGCAAAGTGTATATTGAAAGGTTTTTAACTGTAAAAAGCTGTTAAAATTAGTTGAGTTTTTACACTGATTTAAAGTTTCAGCAATGTAATGAGAAAATGTTCTCCATTATTGTTGACCTTTGTAAACATTACAGGGCTTTCAACTTTACAGCTACTTTTTCTTTGATATAACTGAAGATTTAGCATTGCCATATGAAAAAAGTGCCCATTAAGTTTTGCTTGTTGTGTGAAGAACCAATAGCAAAGAACAAAACGATGCTATCTATTGAAAATGCTGTTAAACCAAGGGTCTTCCAACTTGGCATGTTTAAGACTTGTGGACTTCAACTCCCAGAATTCCTGAGCTAACCTGACTGGAGGAGGAATTATAGGAGTTGAAGTCCACAAGTCTTAAAGCTGTCAAGTTTAAAGACCCCTGTGTTAAACTGTGAGCAGTGATTAAAAACATGTGTTCTGAAGATTGTATGAAAGGTACTCTTTTTCCTATAGTGTAGAATGATTCCTAATTGTTGATAGCTTCTAATGAATGTACAAGATTGTACTGGATGTGTGCACAGCCTTAACCTCAAAAGTTTGCTCCCCACCCCCTTTTAAGACATGGGAATGTTCCATAATAAGTAGCATATACTCTTATATCCCAGTGCTTGCAATTGAATTGTTTCACACATTGTATTCTTCAGGTTCTTAGAATAAATTAATTTTATTGTTGCTTTGTACATTCCAACTTTGTACGTCAGTTTCATCCCTATTTCATTTTTAGGTACATAAAGTTAAGTCTCACGTTCTCTGGAAATTACACTGAAATTGTAGAACTTATTTTATTTGTTATACTCCCTTATCAGTTTTAATAGATATATAATCTCTGTCTAGTTAAGGCTGAGGATGAAAGCTGTTCATTGAAGAATGTCTGTATGTAGATTTAGCTTCATGCGTGCCATGGTATTTTTTATGCTTTATCCTACAAAGAGAGCTTAAGAAACCCTTTTACCTTATTTTGGAACACTAAGAAAAACAAAGTCAAATGTGTCTCTTTTATCATGCACAACCCTCTCCCAAATAAAACTGAATAAAAAAATTGTTTCGTGTTGTTTTTCAGAATTGTAGATGGTTGGGTTGCCACCTTGTCCTTGTGTACCTTTATTGCTCATTTTCATTTTTAACAGGGAAGGTGTCAAGGAGTCTATTTGCTGCATACAAAATAACTACACTTTATTTATTTATTTATTTATTTATTTATTTATTTATTTATTTATTTGTTTACTTATTAATTACACTTTAATGCGCCCAACTCCTGAAGGATTCTGGGCAGCTTACAACAGAGATAGCAATAGCACTCAGATGTTACATACTGCTTCTCAGAGCTTTACAGCCCTCCCCAAGCAGTTACAGAGTGAGCTTATTGCCCCCAACAACCTGGGTCCCCATTTCACTGACCTTAGAAAGGATGGAAGGCTGAGTTAACCTTGAGCCTGGTGAGATTTGATCTGGCAACCTGCTGAACAAGTCAGCTGAGATAGGCTGCAGGGCTGCATTTAACCACTGCACCACCGAGGCTCTTACTGAGTTGCGGTAATTCAGTAACAATAGGAAATGAATCCCACCATTCTTCCACTTTTAACACAATTTTAATTGTAAATCAGTATTTCAGAGCATATAATGCCTATGTAGTAATAATTATATAGGCATGGATTAGGGTGCATGATTTTTCTTTTAGTCAGACTCAACTGTGAACTGTCTGAAGATTCTCAGGCACCCCGGTCAGGATCATCTCAAGATCATTTTTTTTGAAAGGCAACTGGACTGATTTTTAAAAAAATTAAATTTAAATTTTATTTCTCTCAAAATAATTAGTCAGGTTGCCTTTAAAAAAATATCTTGGAGACAACTGTGAACTGTTATGCTTGTTTTTTGCCTTTTTTTGTTTCTAATAGAGAATGAAAGCATATTTGAAGAAAAAACTGAAAAAGAAATTTAAAAAGCAAAAATAAAATAGAGAAATGATATAAAATTTAATCATTTTTGGATTAAACTATAACTGCATATAAAATGATCTTTATAACCTGGTTCTTCAAATTATTATTGAAGTGTCAAGTCAATATTAAATAATTAACAAAGGAAGTACAACAATCATCACTCAGAATAAATGATTAACAGTATAAAACAGCAGACCCCATATATTAAATAGCCTTAAATGTTCAAATTGCCTTAAATAGAAACCCAAACTACGAATAGTACAAGTTTATGTGCAGAATTATAATCCATAAATAGTTGGATCAAATTAAATATACTTACTGACTTTCAAATACAAAGATATTTTGACATTAATTCACATTCACATTCTCAAAGCTTAATATGCAATTCTTCTATAGAAGGAATTATTTGTGATTTCCGGTAAAAGCTATAAAGTATGCTGGCAATTGTTACTTTACAGGAATGTGAAGTTTGGTGATGTTTAGCAGAAAGATAGTTGTCAAAAAAATATTGCATTGCTTTATAATAATTCCCAGCTATGAGTGTAACTGCTATGGGATTTTACTTTATTTAAATAATTTATTTATTTATTTGTTCGATTTATATCCCGCCTCTCTTCCCCCAATGGGGAACTCGAGGCGGCGTACAACATGTAAAAAATGTGCCCATTTACTAAAAATTAAAACATCATCATACATTCAGTCAAACATTCATACCATCAAGTAGTGGGAGGGGAACGGTCTTAACTCCAAGCCTTCCGCCATAGCCAGGTCTTAGTGGCCTT
>JANHGC010009035.1:0-11434 GCA_027560395.1 Boaedon fuliginosus
TTGTAAGCCGCCCAGAGTCCTTCGGGAATTGGGCGGCATAAAAATGCAATAAATAAATAAATAAATAAATAAATAAAAGAGATTTGATGGGTGATAACAAAGTGCCACTGATGTTCATATGTCTACAACAAATTCTTCAAGCTCCATTTCACATATAAATAGAAATGGTAATGATTTAGAAACTTGCAGACTGCCCAACTGCTAACAATTCTGGGCAGTTCTCAACAATTAAATAAACTACTATAAAATCAGTGAAAGAAAAAAGTAGGCATAACAGTGAAGGTTTCCCTCTCCCTCACTAAAGACCTAGGATGAAAGGTAGGTTTTTCTCCACTCTTCTGAACAGTAGCATAGTGATGGCCATCAGGGTGAACCTCATTCCTAGGATAAGGTAGGCACTACTACAGAGGAGGTTACTGGGTACTGTATCCAGGGTACTGATAGTAGATTTTGTTTTATTGAAGGAAACCAGAGTACACTGACAAGATCAAAGTGAGATAGCTTTATGACTGCTGTGGTACTCCTAACCTTCCCCAGGGTCAATGTAACCAGGTAGCAGATTGAAATCTCTGAGGACCAAGAGTCTGGGGGATACTTTTGCCAACCCAGCAATGGAATCCAGCAGCTAAAACAAGGATGCCAGTGGCTAGCAGAAAGGATGGTTCACCAGCAGCACTTCCTCCTCTATTTCCAGTAAATCTCTATTTTCAGTGAGCCACAGTTTAATCAGCTGTCTTCTACTCACAAAATCCCTGAGCTCAAAACTGTATTCTGTAAAGAATTGCAACCTTATTTTATAGGAAACAAATTCTAATACTCCAAACTTTGCAATAGAAAAATAGATGTTCCTGACTGTTTTATAACAGTTAACACTTTATTCCCCTGACCGGGGAAATGAGGTGGGGTATAAATACGAATGAATTAATGAATGAACGAACAAACAAACAAACAAACAAACAAATAAATATTTTGTGAATATTGGCATATAAAATTGTCAGGAATCTAATACAGGTAGTCCTCAACTTATGACCACAACTGAGCCCAAAATGTATGATGCTAACTGAAACAAGTGAGTTTCACCCCATTTTACAACTTTTCTTTGACACAATTGTTAAGTAAATCATTGCATTTTTTAAATTGGATTCCCCATTGACTTTGCCTGTCAGAAGTTTGCAAAAGCTGATCTCATGACCCTGGGACACTGCAGCCTTCATAAATATGAACCAGTTGCCAAGCATCTGAATTTTATCATGTGACCGTGAGGATGCTGCAAAGGTCGTAAGTGTGAAAAATGGTCATAAGTCACTTTTTTCAGTGCTGTTGTAACTTTGAACGGTCAGTAAATGAACTGTTGTAAGTTGAGGACTTACCTGTATTGCTTGGTATCAATAATTTATCTGTTTTCAATTTGCTACTTTCACCACTTCAAAATATAAGTCAAAACTCTGTAATTTTATGGACTTCCTGTATTCTCTTGTCTTGGGTGACTTCCAGTCAAATCAATATCATCCTTGGTTCTCGCTTCATGTCATCTCCATTATTTCAGTCTTCTATTACATATGATATGAAGAAAGTTTGTATAAGTTTCCTTTCTCCAATATGTATGTATAGAAATTACAACAACCATAGACTTTCTATAGAGGATGCCCACCTCTGAGGTAAGTGGTAGTAGAAAATCTCAGAACGCTTAAAGTTGGTAATCTTATTGGCTTTCATCAAAGCTCAGTCTTCTTTCCATAATAATATTTCTGTTCAACTGCTTAATTTCACTTTAAGCTGAAGTTTTGCTTGAAGTACCGTGTTTTCCCGAAAATAAGACCCTGTCTTATATTTTTTTTGCCACCAAAAAAGGCACCACATCTTATTTTTGGGAAATGTCATCCACTGACTAACCTATTAGTTAGGGGGACACGTATATTGGGCGCATGTGTAAAAATCAAGCTAGGTCTTACCTTCAGGGGAGGTCGTATTTTCAGGGAAACAGGGTATCAATAAAGAAACAGGTATCCTTTCTTTACTTTATTATCTACTGTACTCTACCCTTTACTCACTTTCTTTACTTTGGATTTTAAGCTACCTCCCTTCTTACTCTTCTAGCACAAAAGAATTAACCTTTCAATGGATATACCAAAGCTACTTGATTCTCTTCCTGACTTCCGGAAATTATGAAGACGTTATTATAACAGCTACCAAGAAATCTATTTTTAGAATGCATTCCATTGTCTCATTAGCCCTTTGATTCAATATTAATTGTCTTAGCATAATTTTCTTGTTTTTAGGGTTATAACATGGGGTTGACAACAGAACAATAACAATGTTGTTTATGATAATACTGCTGGTTGAAAGATTGCAGTATATTTTAAGCAGGCTCTTTGTCTTGAAAATTGTAGCTTATACTGAAAGCAAAAGTTAAATTTGATAACCCAGAATGAGTGCAATGAATATTCAAAAGGATTTGTTCAGGATGGAGTAATACGGAAAGTAGTTTTAATTTTAATCTCATGTTTTTTTTGTTAATGTATTTAAAGCCTTAAGTACAAGTGCTGATGTCCATTTCTCTTGTAAAGTCTTTCATTTCTCAGAGTTTCCGACAAGGCTAATAACCAAATACCTGAATAGCACTTTTGAACATTATACCTAATCACTTTATGGAAAAGAAAATGAATTTCACCATCTATTCCTATTAATCTTTCCATGTCCTTGTTATTTTGAATTCCCAGATGCCTGTGTTTTAATTTTCACATTTTTTCTGTTGTGAACATCTATTGATAACATACGTTAGGATGCTACACATCTAAACACTTTTCACAAAATGTGAACAGTAGTTCCAAAAGAAAATAATAGTATTTGTTTTACAACTAGTTTGAATGTTTTATTTGCTTTATTTTAATTGTTAAATGTTAACAATTTACACTTTTTTTTTAGTTGGGCTTTGTAAATACAAAACATTTCCATACTTAGCATTCTTAATTCTGAAACTGCTACATGCAGTATGGATATCCATTAGAATTTATCTTTGGTTATTTTTTCATTAGTTTTTCTGCTTTTGCTGACCTGTTACCAATAAAGAGGAGAGATAATTTAGGCGGCAGAGCCTTTTTTCTAAAGTTACCTCAAAAAAAAATATATTAAAAACTATAGTGGATTGTCGTATGTCAGGCAGTCAAGTCATGGAGAACCTCTATCTAGCTGGGAATTCTTTTTTTTTAAAAAAAATATTTTTTATTATTTTTCAATAAAGAAATATTAAAACATACATTGTTGTTCCTTTCGTGGCATCCTGGATTATACATGTTAATTAATGTCTCAGTTTTATTATAATAATTAAAATCCATATAGAGTATAGCAATGCTCATTAGTAAGAATAAAACACATAGTTCAATTGCCTCTTATTAGTATATATTTTCCCCCTTCAGTCTCAATTTCCCCCTTTCTTCTCCCCCTCATATATGTAAAACAGCACTAAGATTGTTTATATTCCCATTTAAATCAAATTTATATTATAGCTTTTTCTTATATTATTTCATCACATAATCTTCAAAAATTCTATCTGTAATCATTCAACCATTATTCCCATTCCTTACTGTACACCTTACATGATAATTATTATATATAAAAGAAGAAAAGTCTATTTAATGGAAAAATTACTCTAAAAAATCTCATATTAGTAAAAACATCTTAGCACTACTACTCCTCAATTTCATTTTATTTCTTCAATTTTATACCCCTTATCCCTTTTCTTTTTCTTTTGGAGGTCTGTTCCCTTCCCCCCACCTTCTGCTTGTTAGTCTCCTTCCAATTAATTCCCTCTTCTTTCCCTTTATTCCCTTTCATTAATTTGACATCATATATAATTTCCAATTTCATTATCTTTTTGTTGTTAATGGTTCTCACTCGCCTTTCTTCGTGGATCCTTTGCTCTTTTGCACTGGTAAGGTTTTCACTGGTCAAACTTTTTTGGCTGCGTAGTAGATATGTTCGTATGTCCTTGTTTCCTCTTCGCGTCGCTGCCATTTTAAAAGTCTCCTCGTCTTTCTCTTTCCATTTGCCTGCTGCTTTGCTGGGATCTTCCAGTTGGTTCGTATTCTCCTCCAAATTGTCCAATTTAAATAGTATTTCAGATACAGAGTTTTTAATTTCCATTCCTAGTGCTTCAAATTCATCCAAAATCTTAAGAATCACTGCACAATGGTCCCGTTTCTCAGCTGGATTTTTCTGTTCCTGATCCTCCATTTTTTTTTCAAAAGTCAGGGGTAATAACCCACCATATATTTATATTCCACACAATATAAATTCTGTCCCAATTCAGTCCAGATTCAGTCCAAATTAATCCAAATTAGTCCAAATTCCTTACTTGTCAAGGCTCTGGTATTTCATTCTCCTCAAGGGGGCAGGGGGACCGGAGACAGACCTCTTCCTGAGTGCTGCCACACTTTCCTGTCGCTGCTTCCTCAGCTGCAGCAATTATTTTTAAAAGTTTTTCTTGGGGTTTGTGGTCTAGTTTGCAGTCTTAGCTTACCCAGTCCCGTCACCGGATGGCTCTTCTACTTCTCCTCCTGCGCTCGCTTTCTCCAGGGCATTCCAAGCTAAATGGACGCCATTTCTGGCTCGTTCTCTACCGAACCCAGCTAGAGCTCACGGCAGGTGGGGGAGGGGATGTGTGTCTCCCCTCTACCACTCCCACCATGCTCCTTCGCTGGACAAGAGGGTCCAGACCCCATTGGGGGTCCAAGATTCGGAGGGCCTGGGGTGAATCCGCGGAGCTCGCGTGACTCTCACCCAGTATCGCCAGAGGTCGCCCCGGAAGTCCTACCTGGGAATTCTTATCCCTTCCTCCAGGACTTCACCAGCCCAGATCTAGTGAACAAAGGAAAAGAACCTTGGATTTTCTTCCCCAAAACCAAATGCATAAAATGTAAAAATACTTTTGCTACTCCTGAATCAAAGAGGTAGCTCTGTAACCTTGCAGTCTTGAACATGACGAGAGTTTTAATGAGAACTAAATAAGTCACTAATAAATCTAGAACTCTTAAATATAAAAATAAGTTGATTTTTAAAACATGAAATAGAAAACAGAGGAGTAACTAGGAATGCAGGATTCCAAATAAATGGTTAGCTAAGCAAAAATAGTTGTCTCTTGAGAATAGCTGTTGCTTTGTCCAGTTGACAATCTGTGACACTCTGGATCTTAACAGTTAAATCAAATTTTTTCTAGGGATCTGAATCCATGTTCTTGGTAACCCAATTGTGCTTTTGTGTAAATGCATTTAGGTAGGAGATGCTTTTTAGTGAAAATAACAGCTGAATTTCTTCTATTCATAATTCTCAGCAAGCAGTCAGTTTCCCAGGTATTTTAGGTCACTACTGACTATATCAAAACTAAGGATGTGTTATACGAATTGATGGAAATATTGTGACAATCTGTTTTTCTCTGAATGTAGAATGACTGATTGACGAGTTGCTGCTGGATATCAAAAGACGCAAATAAATAGTTTTTTCTATATTGTTCTATTGTTGTGAGTTGGATTGTTGTTTTTTATCACTGATTTTGATACCAACTACAAGAAGGACCATGTAAATGACTGCTATCATTTGCAGACCTCTTTTGACCATTGTAACTGCTGTGTTATAGTGCAGGGGTATCAAATTAGATTTCATTGAGGGCCGCATCAGGGTTGTGTTTGACCTTGAGGGACAGGGGGTCCATGGGCATGGATGGGGTAGGCGTGGCCATGGTAGACGTGACACCCATGTCGGGGGCACCTGTGGTTGCCAAGTGCTAAGGCAGGACTTCCCTGAGACCCTACCTCACTCTCATAATCTTCCGCCTCCCTCTCTCCCTCCCTCCCCGTTCCTTCCTTCTCTTCTTTTTCCTCCCCTCTTCATTCTCATTTCTTCTTCCTTCCCCTCTTTCCTTATTTTTCCTTCCTTGCTTTCTTTCCATCTTTTTCTTTGTCTTTCCTCTTACACGCTCAAATGCAAAAGGGGAAACATTTCTTGTTGTGTTTTTAATTTATTTTGTTAGCCCTTTGCCAGAGAAAACGGAGCATGGGGGAGCTGCACACGCGGTCAGCTGAGACAGCCTCCTGCAGCCCTCAGCCAGTGAAAATGGAGCTCGAGGGGCCACATGCAGGCCCCCACACCTCGTTTTTGCTGGCAGAGGCTGCAGGAGGCCATCGTGGCCCAAAATCGGGTGCCTAACCCTAACACACACCCCAAGCTCCGTTTTTACTGGCAGAGGCACTACGGGCCGGTTCTTTGCTGTTTCCAGGCTGGCCCTGCGGGCCAGATCTAAACACCTCATTGTCTTTGTTACAAGCTATTCAGATGTTTTTTTTTTATTACTACAGTATTGAGTTCACTGATGGTGAGTGGGGCATGGGGGAAGGGGTGTCATGTGAGGTAGGTTTTTGTGTTTTAATCCTGTAAGCCACCTAGGGTCACTTGTGTGATGTGAGAAGCTACATAAATCAAAACTATCAAATAGCCATCGTGTTCCAGTTTCTCATTGTTCAGCTCTCATCTAAAATTTAGCCTTTATTGTATTTTTGGACTGCACCTCAGCCTTAGAAATATTGGAGGTCTGTTAATTACACAACTATCTGCCTTTTTAAGTAGTGGTTGTACAAATATGTAAATTTTGCCCTGGATTGGAGGATGCTTGCATTGTGTTGCAATAATAATTGTTTTTAAGTGCTCACTTTGGGGACATGTCAAAAGAAAATGCATCTTGGCAGTACCCTAAAGGCCTGTCCTGCTAAAGTTCAAGACCTTTTCAGTTCCTTGAATTGTTTATAACCTGTGGGTTGGAGACACTGTATAGCTATTTGGAGGATGCTATTTGAATAAGCTTTACTCTTACACAATTAACATATTTGTAAGTGCAGGATGAACATTAGTATTCAAGTTAAATTTGGGCAGAAATACCAATCCTAGGCGCTGAAAATACTACTTACCAACAGAAAGCATACAAATAACTTCAATATTTACAGTAGCTCATATGATGCCTGACAGACAGGTCTGGTGTGTTTGTTTAACCCAGAAAAATAAAAATATAGATTTTTTTTTTAAATATAGAAGTTAGTTTATTTGCAGGCCAAGAGAAACCTTCACTAAAACTACAGAAAATCTGTAGCTGCTCTATAGCTTTCCTATAGCTAGGAATTCTGGGTAGCAAGATTAGAATGATTTAAAAATCTAGAATGACGACTGATTGGCAACACTGTGGAAGTAGAGTTAACAAGAGAGAGAGCTATTTTTTTAAATACTGTAGATAGCAAAGCCAGAAGTGCAAGTTAGAATTTTTTTTCTATTTTCATTTATACACATTGCATTGTTAAATGACAGTACTATCCATTTAAAACAAAAGATAATATTAGAGGAGGTGGATGAGATGCTTATTGGTTAAGAAAGTATTCAAATTATGCTGAAGATCATTTTATATTTGGTGGCGGAAGGACAAACCAAGTCAAATAAATTGACTTAATTTCCTAAGCAGGGTTTTTTCCCATCCCGTCCCCATTCAAGACAGAAAAGAGTGTAGCACAGTGGTAAGTAGTCTTTTTAAGCTAATAGGTACATTGTAATTTTGAAAACATACTGTGATATTTTCTTAAAGTGGTTGCCATAAGGTTTTTACATGAAGGCTGTTCCCTACCACTTTTTAAAATGTCCCTTAGATGCTCTTTGCCACACTATTTTTTTCCTTTTCATGGTAATACATATCCTTTCCAAATAAGCTACCTCATTTTATTTTGTAGTAAATAATGTGTGGGAATTTTGGGTGGCCAGAAGTGTTGCAGAAGATAAAGATACAGTAAAAGTTGGGACAAAGAAACTGAAGATTCCTTATCTGAGGAACCATTCTCTATATATTTTTAATTGATTATTTACGTCAGTCAAAGATTTATATTCCATTATGGTTCTCTTCTAGAAAATGCATTCCAGCTGCAGCAGGTTCAAAAACAAAGTGGAGAATCAGAGCTGGCAGTGCACAAGATGCTCCCTTGCTCATTTATCATTTAGTTGATATGTGCCTCTGTGTGTGTGTGTGTGTGTGTGTTTATTTATTTACATATATGCCGCCCATTTCACCACAGGTGTCTCAGGCAGTTTACAATAGTTGAATTAAAATGCAAAATAAAGCATTAAGACAATAAGCATTAAAATAGACATTCAGAATCTCTCTATATAAAGCGGTGTGT
This sequence comes from Boaedon fuliginosus, assembly GCA_027560395.1. Lineage (NCBI taxonomy): Eukaryota > Metazoa > Chordata > Lepidosauria > Squamata > Lamprophiidae > Boaedon > Boaedon fuliginosus. The sequence goes on from JANHGC010009035.1 coordinate 8,205, forward strand.
GGGTGTGTATGTTTGTATGTATGTCCCCATATGCTATTCCATGGCTTCACCAGTATGGACCAAACTTGCCACACACATAGCTTACCCTCTGGAGACGAGCACTGATGGGTCACACACGCTGTCGACGGGACTGTGCCCCCTAAACAGCCTGCAAAATGCTGACCCCCGCAAGCAACTACTGCGCATGTACAGGGGGTTCTGAGCGCAAATACTGCGCATGTGCAGGGTGCTCTCAGCTGGAGGCAGTGGCGTCTGGGTGGAGGATGCCACAGGACAAGGCAGTGGGCGGCGGCATTATTTCGGGCCCGGTGCATGGGGAGGCAGCAGAAGGCATCGGAGGAACCAGGGGAACGACTTTGCCACATCCCAGCACAACTTTGTCATGCCTGGGGGACGTGGCGGGAACAGGAAAGGCAGCAGCTGGCACAGGGGAGGCAGCAGAAGGCATCGGAGGAGCCGGGGGAACGACTTTACCACGCCCCACTATACCCAGGTGATGCCGGGTATTCAGCTAGTAATAAATAAATATAGATCTTAAATTTAAAATTCAGTTTAAAAAATTGACCAAGATGGAAAGGAAGAGAGCAAAATGTGCATGGGGAAGAGGTGCACTGCCATGTTTTCAAGCCCTTTTGGAAGGCCAAAAGTGTGGGTGTGGATCTTACCTCTAGAGGCATAATGTTCTGGAGGGCAGGAGCCATGGCAGTAAAGGCTCTTCCGGACTGCCAGCTGAAATTCCTTGACTGACAGTGTCTATGGCATGTCCCTTCTGCCAGTGCAGTGGGGCGGGCTAGTTCTATTGGGGTGAGCCAGTTTCTCAGATGGCCTGGACCTATGCCAGGAAGGGCTATATAATATCTAATGGCAGGTTGCAGTAAAATGATCTGGGTCTGCACACAAATATGTCTTTGAGAGTGAGTTTGCACCAATTGAAAGTTCAGCCCTCTAAATTCATAAATATATTTTACTTTTAAGTGTTGAAATATTCTGGCTATTATAGTTTAAGACACTAGATAGACCCAACTTACTGGAAGGACATGATCAGCACTAGAATTTGATTCTATTAAATCTAAAACAACGACTCTACAAATATGTAAGCTGAGATGTTGCAAAAAAAGTCTTCAATATTTTATAAATATAATTTATAATTTTACATATTTCTATATATTTAAAAAATATAGGAAGTTTATAAAAGACTGCTTACTCATTCCAAATAATTAATGTCAGGGTGTTTCAATAACAGTTTGAGCAGAGAATACAGCTAAAATATAGAATAAATTCTTTGTCCTTGTCGTTTAAAGAGTGTGCCTTGCATGGAGTCGTAGCTACTTTGCAGAGACATCATGTGGTTGTTTTGCATGACTGCAGTTATATGTAAAATTTTACTGTAAGTTTGTAATACTACAAATTACTTCAATGGACAGATGAGGGACAATTATAATGTGGCAGCTGGCCTTATATGTATTCTGAATATATGGATCAGACTAAAGCACTGCAGTTTCCTTGATATTTGTCTTAGGATAGCAATAGCTTTCTCATTTCTTCTTTTGCATTCTATTTTCAAACATTGTTTCATGGATTAAACATAGTTACCCCTCTATAATTTTTTCCCTATTTAACTTGATCTCTCAGAAAGATTAATGTATATAAAATGCAATAATATCATATTTTCAGCAGCTACATTCAAGAGTATCAGCTAAGACCTTTTGATGTAATAAGTTTAAACTGAAGCAGGTGTTTATCAGAGGAATTAACAGGATAGGCTTTCGTGCATATTGCTCTGTACTGTTGCAGATTTCTGTCTACCATGTTACTCAAGATTGCCTACTTCCTCAAGTAATGTTTTTACTAGTTATTTTTAGCCCAATCTGGAACTGGTTTTTCTCTCTTTGAAAGAAAAATGCACTTTGTTTAAAGAAGTTACTGTGTTCACATTTGGGAATCTTGGAGAACCTTTATAGCACCTTTCCAGCTGATAAGTTCAGCCATCATAAACTAACACATTTTTCCTCCTGTGATATATATAATTCATGTCTCAGATTTATGAGATACTGTACAGCAGGGGTGCTTACATCTGGCCCACAGGGCCACTCTGGAAACAGCGAAGGACCGCCCCACAGTGCCTCTGCCAGTGAAAGGGGAGCTGGGGAGGGCTGCTCATGGCCCTCCCAAGTGTTTTCACTGGCAGAGGGTTGCACGAGGTTGTCCCAGCCGAAAATGAGCTTGGGAGCCCATTTTCACTGGCAGAGCGCTCAGCCCACTACAGGCGCCCCGACATGAGTGATATCAAGGTGGCCACACCCCACCCACACCCACGCCGGACCCCTGAGGTGAAACATAACTCTGATGCAGCCCTCAATGAAATCGAGTTTGGCACTCCTGCTGTGGAGCATTCTCCAAATGTCTAGTGTAGAGTTAATTTCATTTGTACTTGCTAAGATATTAGTAACTTTTCAGTGATTACTCGAATCTGAATTATGAAATGATAACTGTATAGTTGTGACTAGCACTTAGAACAGTGAAGGTGTAGAATGTTATGAAGGAAACTGAGTCTGTGCTTTCATTTAAGTGTTATTGACATGTTAGGATATATTAGAGAAGTAATGTTTTTGTTCTTTCATTTTTAAAATTTGATTAATCTGTTCTTATTAACATAGATACTTTTAAATAAGATAAAAGTATTTTAGATTAGAGTGCTACAGCCACACTCATATATACATACCCTTATCAAGATATTTTAATTTATTAGTCTAATTTGATATAGGAATGTGTGTGGTGCGTGTGTGCATACACATCACACACAAACACTCATAAATCCAGTGTTAAGATTAGCATCGTTCAGGCACCATAAGAAACTCACAACACACCCACATCTGTATTGCATTCAGTTAACATCTGGCCCAGTACTTGGGGAGGAGGGGGAAGCCAGATATTCACAACCTTTCTGAAAGCTTTTTTGAGGAAAACAAGGCAACAATACCGAGGCAATGATAGCAGTGTAACAGGAAGACATATGAGTTGCATTCAACTATTGTTACTTTAGGCTTGATATGTAGAAATAATATTAAATAGCGCTATTCAGGAATTTTGTACTATTTTTGTACAGGGTTCATCACTCCTCATCATTGATACAACAGAATAAAGTTTATTTTATTTATTTTATTTATTACATTTTTATGCCGCCCAATTCCCGAAGGACTCTGGGCAGCTTACAATATGGATAGCAATAG
>JANHGC010009036.1:15686-27004 GCA_027560395.1 Boaedon fuliginosus
CCCCCCCCCCAAACTAAATATAATCCAAACCATAATGAAAGATCAGCTTTCTCCAAGGGGGAAAAATTAAATATGATAAGTTTGTTTCGATATTTCGGAAGCAGCAAATAAAAGTCTCTTGAGGGCCACCTGGAGATATAATCAAGAGATCCTCATGCGCGCAGGCAGTAAGTCTACACAATTCAAGAATACAGCAATGGGGCTGCGCAGCAGATTGTGGCCTTTGACAACACAAGTTTTCATATCTGCCAATTTGCTGCACCGGGAAGCACGCTTTACACCTATACATTTACAACAACCAACATTATTTGCAAACGAACGAAAACAAGAGGATCTGTAGCATTTCAAGCTGAAGTTCAAGCAAACGCTACCTGTTGATAAGAGTCTTTAAAATAAAAATGTGCTTCTCTCTCTGCGCCTGAACGTTTTGTTCCTCAAGGTATCTCTGATCGTTTCAATTTCTCTTTACGTGAATTATAAAAAAAAGGATCTGGATGCTTGGAACTTGGTTCAATGGAAATCAGAGGTTTTTAACAACTGACATTGTCAAGGTTTGTTGCTTATCAGGATGTTGCTGATTTCTGGACTTTGAAATGAGCAATTTCATTCTATCAAGGCAATTTCACCTAACAGAGTATAATTAACAGTCACTGAAATAAATGCCCCTTGGGAAAAAGCAGAGTGTAATATATGAGCTATGGTCCAAGCCATTCATTTTTTGTGTCAATTAATTATGCAATACAGTGGGTTATTTCATGTATAATGCTAGCAATGTCTAACCCAAATAAGTATCTCTATTAATACTTTTATGTTCACCAAGAAAGGTCTCACATTAGCCCCTCTAAAAGAAATGGGTCCCAATGTATATTGCATTTGTTTTAATTTTTCCCCAGCGGGCGCATGGCAAAAATATTTATAACGCCAAAAAAAAAAAAGAAAGAAAGAAATATTATTAAAACAGAATATATACAAATTAACAACGGGCTGGGATCCATAATTTTTTCTAATGAAGAAAACCTCTTCTAAATGGAAACTTATATATGGATTTAAGTTTAAATAGCCTTCTTAAAAGAAGGATCAGTTCCAAATTTTCATTAGAGGACATCCCTTAGAAAGACATCACGGACAGTTTTATTGGAGCTAATACGGTAGGGAAGACGTGACTTATTTGCACAACTTATTTGCTAAATCGGAAACGTACAGAAGTATTTGTCCAAAATGATACACTTAAAAGAAATTTTATAGGTTTATCAACCAACGCAGAATCGGAAAGGTATAGTCAAAAGAATCAGACGCTACTGGCCATGATAAGCAACAAATCTGAAAGTGTCAACACGAAAGGAAGAGGCTGATTTAACAAAACTAAACATGCATATATATATATATATATATAAAATGTACATATACAACAAAAAATACTAAACTCCTAAAGACTTAAAACTGCATAGGTAAAAATAAAACAATTATGTGCAACATCTTTCTCATCTTTAAAGCACAAAAGGAAATGACCTTGTTTGAAAGAAGTATTTACCAAATACTTTTAAAGAAGTATTTACCAAATTATGGATTCACCACTCAACAGATGGAAAGAACTTCAAAGAGTTTGGCTTGCTGATCATGATTGGGGGGGACCTGAAATGTATATATGCAAATTAAAAATACGTTCATGAATACTTATTATTTTTTTACTGCTAGTGAACCTCACTTTTTTTTTCCCAAAAGGGCTCTCTTTTTTACAAAAGAAGCTATTGTGTTTCTTGCACAGCTGAGTTTTTTTAAGCACTCGCCCTACCAACACGTCAAGATAAACAAGAATCCAAACGGATTCTACTAGAAGCATCAAAGTTATATATATATATAAAATTTTCTTTTTATTTCTAAGATTCCATTTATGTAACAATTTTGGCTGGTGCACTTGGCAAATTTTCAGGGGGGGTTATTAAACCATGGATAAGCAGCCTCAGGATTTTGCATCCAAAATTCATGCTCACCGGAAGGGGTTTTACATGGAATAAGGTGTTCGTGTATTAAAATTGGTGCTTCCTTGGCCACACAATCTGTATCTAGAACCTCCCCATTTGGGAACTGGCAAATATTCTGATAATCAGAAATGTACGGGCAATGTATCGGATACACTCAGTTGTTCTTATCCATGCAGCTCCCGGTGTTCACCTATTGCCATGGCACAGAAATAATCCCATACTGTGGCAAGTGCGCATACATGGGGCCCAAGGAGGAGTTCTAGACTAGCTGATCAGCACTACAGCACGTTGAAGTAAACTCTTGAGTGATATTTTTACTTTCTCCAATTTATCAAGGGAAAGAGCGCGCTAGAGTACGCCCGAGACTTTTTTTCCCAGACTAAACCTTCTCCTTGCAATGTGTTAAATGGATCAGGCGCAGACCCGGGATTTAAGCCGACCGGTACCATCGACCGTTCAAGCTCTACGGAAAGAAAAGAGACCTCTGCAAGGACTATGACGGTGGTTTTGCAAACTTCTAAGGCATTTTCAAGCTCACTGCTAAAGAGCTTGGGCAGGAGCAAGTCCCGTGGACGTTGCCCTGGGCTGACCATGCCTAAACCTATGGAAGTTGGACACGTGTTACCGGTTGCAAGTCAACAGAAACACGCAAGGGATCCAAGGGCTCTTATCTCAAGGGCAACGTTCCATACCCCATTTGCCTCCTCTAACGGAAGAGAAACCAATATAGTTCGTTAGCTCAACATTGTTGTTTTTGTTTTGTTTTTCAAAGGTGGAGGGGAAAAATAACCAACCAACAACTTAAAAGTCAAAGCAAACTTGAGCTTAAGCAAAGATTCTACAAGAACTGTTGCACCTAAGCTCTAGAGGATTTTACAACAACAACAAAAATAAAGGAATCAACGGTGTTTGGTTAATTTTGCTCCTTCGTCGCCTTCTCGAGATAGTACACGTTTACCAAATGTCGATTCAGATGCTTGCTGTATTCCCCCTTTTTTTTAAACGACCGGTCGCAAAATATACACACGTACTTCTCCTTGGCGGGCTTAGCCTCTGTCACTTCTTGGGGCGATTTCTGACCTGTTTTTTCTTGGGCCGTCCGAGCGCCGTTGAGTCCCGAGTCGTCACTGCCTTCCGATATGTTGTCGCTGATATCGCTGCCATCGTGGCTGTGGATACCTTCATCCTCTTCCACCTCCTGGTTTTCATTCCCTACCGGGCCACCCGGCGACGAAGAGGCCAGGTCTGCTCCGGGATCGCCTTCGGGTTTTTCCGGGGTTTGGCGAGGCTGAGCTCCGGCTGGGTCTTCATCCTGCAATTGTTTCGCCGGGCCGACGTCTTCTGGGTGCGCTGGACTCGCGACCTCTGGGTCGCGCGTTTGCGCTGACCGCGTGTCCTGTACCAAATCGGGATCGGTCGCACTTTCCATCTCACAGGCCTGGGTCAACTGAGTATTTTGGCATACATCGGGTAAATTGTCCTTGGCCTCTTTTTCCACGGTGGTATCCGAATCCACAGAGCTGGTCCCGGCAGTAACTGCCTGTCCCGTTTCCATGTTGTCCTCTAAAACATCTTTCGCGGTCTCCTCTTCTCCTGTCAATGCTTCTTGGTTTTTCATCCCTGCCGGGACATTTGTGTCTTGCTGCTGTTCGTGTAGCTCTTGGGGCGCGTCGTTTTCGGGTGCAAATTGATTCTCTCCCTCCATGAGCAGCAGGGGCTCCTGCTCCCCGGAAGAAGCCTCCGGGGTCTCCCGTTGTACTTCATCGGTCAGGAAACGCGGTTCGTGAACAGGAGCTTCGTCCGTGCTCTTTTTGCTGGCAGAAGCGTTATTGCTCTTAGCGGTTTTATTCTTCAAATATTTCTTTTTTTGGTTTCTCTTAAGGCAAGAGTTTGACTTTTTGGCCGCCTCCAGTTTGTTTTCGCCCTGGCTCTTGGGTGGCAGTTTTTCCGTTCTCTTTCTCTTTCTGGCTATTACGTCGATCTCTGTGGGTAAATCCTTTGCCGGTGAAATAGAGCTGCTCTCTGCTTTTCTTTTCGCCTTCTTGGTTTTATTGGTTTTTTCGATTTTCACATTTTCTGCCTTTCTCTCGCCCACCGTTTTGCGGCTCCTTTTTGCGGCCGGGCCTACACTGGCGCCACTGGTTGGCTTCTTGTCCTTGGAGGAGCTCTCTTTCTTCTCCTCCTTTACGACTCTCTCGTTTTTCTTTTCGATCAGCTCTTTCTTGGTTTGCTCTTGCTCCGGTTTGCTCTCCGGGTTAACGTTCTCGGGAGCGTTCGCCTCGCTCTTTTTAGTCCTTAACCTGACTTTTGAGACGTCCATCGTGATGTCGCAGCAGTCCGGGTGCCGGGATTTGATGTGATATTGCAAGTTGCACTTCTTGGAGGCCGCGTACTCGCAAACCGGGCAGAGGAACTGGCGGGGGCTGACGTGGAGTTCCACGTGCTTCTTGAAATTGCTTCGGTCCGCTGTTTTGTAATCACAGTGGGGACAAGCCAGCGGTTTGGGCCCATCGTGGACCTGCCTTACATGTCGGGTTACTTCATGCTGGTTTGATGCCACATAGCTGCACTGCTCACATCGGAAAGGCTTCTCACCTAAAGCAAGGAAGAAGCAATTACTAGCCAGGACATTACAAGCCACAGATTACGCACAGCTGCAGATTTGTACAGTTCATCATGCTATTGAACTTCTTGCATTTAAGAAACAATTTGATTTTTCCACTGAACATGTTCACAAAAAGCAACAAAATACAAGAAAGAAAACAACCATGCAAGAAATCATTAAGACATTCCATCTATGTTATATACATACCAGAAGATCACTCTACAGTATTATTAGCATTTGGAATCCAAACCAAACTGGTCCATTGAAAGCAATGTAGAAAAATGGAAATTACAGATGAATAATCTTACACAATTACTGTACATACCCCAAAAGAAAATATATCCTCATGAAGGAATAACAGTTCCCCCAACCCACCCCTGGCAGCATACTACTGTAATATTTAGAACATAAATCCCACCATTTGGAAATCAGTGTATCTTACTTTCACATCCTGAGCAAAAACGACAAATAACGGCTGCAATTTAACCTTCGTGTTGTTTCAAAATGTTTGCAAAATGATGCAGCTGAGCACACTGAACAGGGCAAATGCTTTGTGGGCTTGTTTTTGTGTTTTGCATTTATGCAAATGCAGTTTCCTTCGAGCATGCTTGTATCCCTCTTCTGGTGCGGTTCTCCCAAACAGACAACAGCGCACTCACATTTGAACCAAAGCAAATTGAAGGAACAGCAAGGAATGTTTACAATAAACTGCTACAAGTAAGAAGTCCATTCAGATAGACTTCAACCTACGACGACCACCACTGGAGCGGAAGTGAAGCAGTCGTAAAATGAAATGCCACATGCCATCATTAAACGAGAATCAGTGGCTGTGAAGTAGAGGGTGCCCCAAGTAGACGGGGGGGAGGGGGTGCCTCCGGGGATTGGGGGAGGCCGAGAGCGGCCCAAGACAGGCCATATGCAATGGTGGGAGGGTGTTTAGTGTAGTCTGGGTGTAAAGGCGCTACATCTTGGGAAGTGCTAAATGCCCAGGAAATGTCCACAGTGGAGTGCAAAATAGCCAGTATTTAGGATGCACTAAACACCCAGGGAAACAACCAATGCCCAGGAAGGTCCAAAAGGATAGAGGAAAGCAGCTGTCATCTCCCATTCACCCCGCCCCCAAGACGACCTTCGCTGCCCTGTATTCCACCATCCCAACCATGCCACCATGCCTTCACTATCTTCTTTCTCCTGTTGCTGATAAGGGCAATGTCTAGTCTGGCCGTTTGCTGTTGGCCGCGGGAGGCCTTCTCCCAAGGCCACTTGCACTATTCTCCAGGCATGCAGCCTTGCCAGCTTGTGCACGGCCTTATCGCAAGGCTCTGGAAGGGTTCACAACCTCACAAGGCTACACATGATGTGGAGAAGGCCACACGGGGTCTCTAGAAGGCCCAGGGCAGTCAGCAGCTTGCTCACAAAGGCCAGCCTGGGCGTGCTTGGTCAGCAGCAGAAGAGAGAGAAGATGGCAACGCTTAGCTGGGTGGCGGGAGCCCCAGAGTATAGGGGGCTAAAAGAGCATAGATGGGGGAAGTTTCCCCTTTGACCGGGGAAATGAGGCATGGTATAAATCAAATAAATAAACAAATAAAATAAGTTGAAGCACTTCTGCAGTCGTAAGCATAGGCAGGCTGTAGAAGTGCTACAATAGCCCCTAATTTTGAGCATAGATTTCAGCTATCAGTGCTGTTGTACATACAAGCACAAACACAACAACATCAACGTTCCAAAAAACATCCTGTAAATTAGGCCGTAATAAAGAGTTTAAAAATATTGCTCCCGGGCTTCCAATTGGTTTCCTTCCTGACCCCCTAAAACTAGTATTCCACTAAGCAAGCTCTACTCAGGGCTTCACGGACCCAGACTCACGAGCATTCTTTGCATTTCACCTTGAGCTTCAGAAGACGTGCACAACGGCCCTGGGGGGGGGAAGCAGGGCTGCAAAATTACCTAGTGAGTTGTGGATTACACTGAGCTCAGGGAACGTGGTAGTGAGAGGTAGCAGAGATCGCCAACTCTCTTCTACGTGCCAAAATGGAAAAAAGGGGCTAAGGCTTTTCGCGCTGCGCTGCTACTACACATATCACGGATAGCAATACCATTCACTCAATGCTGTAACAGCAGAGCTACGAGATGATGATTACAGCATCGCTATATCCCCATAATGGATTGCCTTCCTACTCTAAAAAGCAAACTGCAGCTGCTAAAGACTGCAGTAAGACCAAAAACAAAGGCTATGTGGGTCAGCAAAGAATCTAAGGGCCAGGGCTACAGAAGCTGCTGCATCAGCAACTGTTACTTTTATACTGTGTTTATAATAGTTGTTTCTCCCCCCCCAGAAGGCCTTTTCAATAAGGCATTATTTTACAGTGCAACCAATTCATATATAATATAATACTGCAAATGTATAATTTTAGATGAGGTCAGCAACACGGCATGCCCTCAAATGTCAGGCCTTCCAACAATCCCCACGATAGCAGTGACTTCCCAAACCTGAACCGAGTTAAAATAGAATTATTTTCAGAAATCAGTAAAAATTTTAGACGCTCTGGTGAACCTTTAAGACTTGAAGTGACTTTTGGAAGGACCAGAGACCGGACAAGTTGTTAGCCCTTCCTTTAACCGATTAAAGTAACCCAACATTTAGCATTTTGAACAAGCACATTTTTAAAAATTAAAAACAGCACAAAAGTTCCTAAAAAAATCAGTTTGTAAATACAGGAAAGCATCAAGACTCAGAAACAGATGCAGGAACAAAATATGTCTATATCACCCTCCCACTTTAGAAAGCACTGAATGTGTTCTGATGCACGAAATATATAAAACTGAACAGATCCCAAAACAGTAAATATAATTTTCTATAGCATTTGAGAAAATAAAGAATAATGTAGAAACTGAATTTTGCATCTAACCAAGAATTAACGTTTATCTTCCTAAAGAAGGCTTAAGGTCTGAACAGCAACAAACACACGTAATACTTAACAGAAATTAGCACCACAAAATAAATGTTTTTTTGGCTTTTTTTTTCTTGGCTACAGCTCTGCAATTGCTAGCTTTCAGCACTGAACAGTTTAATATAGAAAACTCTGCGAAACCTGCATTTAGACGGTAACTAAAAGACCATTTTAACTCTTTTGAACTGGTTTTATTTTTTACCAACCTGAATGAGTCCGCATGTGCCTCGTTAAATGAGTCTTCTGAGAACTCGAATAAGGACACATAGAACATCGATAGGGACGCTCGCCTGTGAAAACAGCATCAAACCAAGTTATAAAACCTGCCGGGCCGTGATTATTTTCCCCAGAGTCAAAACATAGCTGGCAAACACTGCGAACATAAAACGATCCTATCACAAGCTGCCCTATTTCACCCAAAAAGTAACTCTCTTGCTTTGTAAAACGTAGCTGTTCCCCAGGAATACAAAATAAATATATCTATATATCTATATATATTTGCAACAGGAAAAGTCGGCTACGCATGCCTGCTTGAGCGCTGCTGTTAGTAGAAAATGCTCTCCCCCAGAAGCTTCCAACTGCCCTTCCTCCCACCTACATATTATAGTTTTCACAGCCATCACATGACTGACTGGCAATCTCCTTTCCTCGCTTTAGAATGAGAGACGCTCTGAAAATCACTGCACAACTGGTAGATTGCTCTAGCCTAGCCTGCTGCTTTAAAACTGGGGAAAACAGGGGCTAGGATCATAATAGTTCCTATATCGATAATTCCTGTATCGAATTAAAACATTTGCTTCCCAGTAAAAAATAAAATAAAACAGTAAACTTTCCCTTTGCTTCTTCTTTCTTCTAAACTCTCTTGCAAGCGAGGGGAATAGCAGAGGACTTGATAGAAACTGGGAGTGGACGGCTCTCACAAGATTTGAGTTAGAGAGTGACTCATGAGAAATAATATTTTCGTGACTGAAGGTATCCAATTTATCTCAAATTATAACGTGGCCATATTTTTCTTCAATGAACAACGACGATCATAAAACCAGTGAACAATGAAAAGTAAAGCGTTATATCACTTGAGTTGAAGATGATAGGTTGCATCTCAGTTACAACTAAAGGTAAAATCCAGATAAATGTATAAATCTAATGTATATCATTATGTGCATATGTGTATATACATACACACACAGACACAGACACAGAGGGAGAGAGGGGGACAGAGAGGTTACTAACACACCTACACGGATGAACTAGGAGTATGAAAACTGCCCAAAGTAATATTTATCACCATATCTTGTTGCAGGAAATTGCACTTTTTTACTTTGTGCTGTATAGAAATGTTTCCTTTCATTTGTTCTGAGTTCTCCATTACTCAAATTCATTGGTGATCTTGAATTCCCAATTGAGCTTAAAGAAACTAATTTTTTTTTTAATTTAAAGTTAAAGTCTAATTTTTTTAAATCATCTTAACGTGTATAAATAAAAGTCCCTCGAAATATGCAAGGTCAACAAAGGCTGGTTTTTACCTAACCGCCCAACGTTTTTTTCCCTTTTAAAATATTTTAAATCTTAGTTTGTTAGTATTAGTGAAATAAAGAAAGATCTATTTCAAAGCCATTTACCTTAACAAACCTAAACCTAAACCAATTACAATTTGCTGGATCAACTCAAAGCTTAATTCAATATGCCCATCATATAAATTTTTTCCCCATCTTAATACTTCTGGAAGTTTACAATGTTGGCATCCATGGGGGATAGTCCAAAAATGTCAGGATGACAAATAGCAGCAATGCAACCAAAGCTCCACCTATTTGTACAAGGGTGTGGAAACATATGTACAAAAGGGAGCGAGGTTTTAATCCTACTCCCATGACTAGACTACCGTACCACTTTTGATTTTTCAGAACATCCCACTGAGTGAACAGCTGTTGCAAATGTTTTTTTTCTCAAGTTGGTCCAATCCTAACTATCCTCTAATTTAGAAGCCGTAACATTTCACATTAAGAACGCACCGCAAACTATAGCAAGTATAAATAAACATTATATAAATTGACTGCTGCATTCAATTGAAAGGCTGTTCCAGAACCAAGTAGTCCTGAAATGTACTGTATAGCTTTCAGTAGGAAGGCAGTCTGCCTGGTAGGTGCGCAGTTTTATTTTCGAATTGCTTCCATGCACAATGGGAGATAGACCCCCTTTTTCCATCGGTCACCCTCAAATCTGCTCCAGAGGATTCTATCTATAAAGCAGATCTGGACTGCTGTTAGTTTGATGGAGTGAATATCTATATATATAAAACAGAGCAGGGAGTTTGTATGTGCTCTATACAAAAATTCAGTTCTCCAGCAATCTGCCCCAAATTTCACACATACCTTTATTAGACTTGTGAAATCAGCATGGGGGCGGGGGGGGATCCCCAAATTCTTTTCCCCCTATTTTGGCTAAAAAAAGAGGGCAAATGGGACCCCCCACTTTTAAATACCAAGCTCAGTTCTACTGAGGCCTGAAGCTCTCTAGCCAATAGGAGCAACGTATGCAAATCGGCATTATGAAGAGGAGGGGGATAAAGAGAACCTGAGCCAGGCTGGGTCATCAGCTAGTATTATATAAAGTAATGATGGTGTATTGATAGATTTATGAACTTGACATTGTACTGAACCCCTGAAACCCCAGACTGGATTTTGATATGCTGTTTTTCAAATTTTTTAAATGTTTTAAAACCTAATAAAATTTTATTAAAAAAAAAAAAGAATGGTTGCTGGAATTGGGTATGTCTAATTTAGTGAAAAGGAGGACCAGGGGAGACCTGATAGCAGTCTTCCAATAGTTGAGGGCTGCTCCAAAGAAGAGGGAGTCAAGCTATTCTCCAAAACACCTGAGGACAGGACAAGGCGCAACGGATGGAAACTAATGCAGGAGAGAAGCAACCTGGAACTAAGAGGAAATTTCCAGACAGTGAGAACAATGAACCAGTGGAACTGCTTGCCACCAGAAGTTGTCAGTGTTCCATCATTGGAGGCTTTTAAGAAGTGACAGGACAGACAGTTGTCTGAAATTATATAGGGTCTCCTGCGTGAGCAGGGGGGCTGGATTAGAAGACCTCCCAAGGTCCCTTCCAGCTTTATTCTAATGAATCAATGTTCTGAGATGATAAACTCCAGGGGAGAAGCGCATAGACATGTGCGTAGCGCATCCTGAATTCTACCGAGTGGGCGATGGGATGTTCTGGGGGCAGATGAGTGAAAAGACACGGCCGTTTCCAGGCATTTGGGTCAGGAGAGACTTTGGTGAGATGGGCTTGGCTTTTGTGCTGGGAGCAGAGACCTTTATGATGCTCCCAACGCATCATATTGGGAGCCTGTTCATATTTGACACCAGCCCAGGGCCTGAGCTATTTGGGTCTTTCTGCCAAGATGGAGCTGTCAGCTCCGTGTCTTGGCCTTTTGGCCCTTCAGAGATTGATTCTCTTTCTTGGGAAAAATTCCCCCTTGATTTTTGTCATCTTTATTATCTGGAGGATCCTCAGAACGTTCACCGTGTTGCAGGTGGCTTTTGAGGGGCTCCAGAGAAGCCTGAGATTCCTCTTGGATCCTCGCCAGTGGTTCCCCAAGACAGAATCGGTAGGTTTCGGGGAGTTTCCTCCTCGGGGGGAAAAACGTGACTTTTCTTAATAAGGTGAATTCGAGACCTGAGCCTTGGGGGGGGGGTCAGTATTTGAGTCTGAGGAAGAAACAGGGTGTATTAACAGAACCCCCTGTACTTGGCATCCATGCCTGGCAGGAA
>JANHGC010009037.1:17505-37710 GCA_027560395.1 Boaedon fuliginosus
AGTTCCCCTTGACCGGGGAAATGAGGCGGGGTATAAATTGAATAAAAATAAATAAATAAATAAATAAATAAATAAATTTAGGAACTCTGTGATGCAAATTCTGTTTTACATTCTGTTGTCCATCTAAGAAAAAAAACTGAGCAGATGGAAACTGCTTGATTTTTAAATCTCACCATTAAGGTTGTTGGTTTTTTTTTTTTTTTTGCTATTACTTTCAACCTCAAGGGAGACCAATGTTATCCGGTTAAAAACAACTGGTGAAGAACTTTTTTTGCTCAGGATCGAAAAAATATATTCCAATCTTTCTCTTGATGATTTTCTCATTGAAAATTGCATAACCCACATCAGTTTGTTATTCATTGGAACTACAAAGCCAGCTGTAAAAGAGTGACTCAGAAAGGCGGACACAGAATTATGGAACAAAGGGCTACTAAGAACACGCTCAACCCAATAATTTGTTTTTTGTGCCAGAGCTGGAGTTTACATATTAAAACCTTTAGCGACACTAAAAATAAAACAGTGGTACAGCAGAGGTCCTGGATCCCAGCATCACCCATCTCCCATTTTTCTTTTCTTTTTTCTTTTTTAAAAAGTGTTATTAATTTTGTATTGTATACATTTTATTAGTGCTTAAGAAACATCGTGTTGTTCTGGTGCCAGAACAGATTATATTCTTATTCTCTTTTTTCCCTTTTTTCCAACCACTAGTAGAATAAGTTCTATGTTTGATAATATTCTGTATCTTCTTCCTGTTTAATCTTCAATGAATGTCTGTCCATTTCTGCACAATCCAGTATCTTCCTAATTATCTCTTTGTCTCTTCATATTTCTTCATTTTTTCAATATTGTGCAAATATAATCCTTACTGCTGGTAATACATCAGGGATGGGTTTCTCCCGGTTCGCTGGTTACCCACTTTGTGGACGTGCTTCCCGATCGGCTGTCAAAAGCGCGCTGCGCGGGATTGCCTTCAAAATCTTTGTGGTGTTCTGCAAACACTCTGATCCAACAGCTGTGCAGCGGCTATCCGCTTGGTCATATTGGTCAATCAAATAAACCACACGATGGGCTTCATTCCATTCTGGGTTTTCCAGACCTGTTGGCAAAACTAGTTTTCAGGGCCTTGTGAATGAGTTTCAAAGTGGAGGCCAAACTTATCTTCATGGGGAAGAGTTCCCTAGTGAGGGAACCACCAGGAAAAAGGCCCTTCTTCTTGGTCCTGCTAGATGTACCTGGAGAGGGAACCCATAGCATGGTGACATGCATTCCCAGACAATACAGTACAATGCAATATTAAGGCTTCTACTTTTTGCCTTCACTCTTCCTCACTATACCAGGCAATAGTGGACCTTTTAGGAAGATAGGAGACCACAATTTACACACAGAAAATTCTAATTCTCATGATTGCCCTCAAGGGTCTTGATTTCATTGGCCTAATTTATGGGAGAAATAAGGTTTAATAATTGCTAATATTACAGGAGTAGTAATGGTATGCCACTATGGACCATGTAACTTCTGGGTCCTATAGTTCAATTGGGGAACTATTTTGTAGCGTAGAGTCTTTTGTTAAACAGGGCAGCCTTGCATCAGTCAGGGAGGGAGAGAAAAAAGATTGGATGAAGGTGTTAATACTTCCTTTTCCAAAGAAACTGGAGCAAGCTGAAACAACAGCCCTCAGTACATGAAAGGATAGAAGTCTATTTATGCAGGTATTTGCTTTTGCAAACTACAGGTTTTAAACAGATTGATAGAGTTGGAAGGGACCTTGTAGGTCATCTAGTCCAACCCCCCACCCAAGCAGCTAATAAAGGGTTAAATTAGGGAGGAGATACGAATGTATATAAACACATCAATATAACTACATATCACAGATTGTTTTCAACTTCTGAGGAAAGGTTTGGTTGTCTTTATAAGCAACTTTAATTTGAAAAGGGATAAAAAAAAACATACATCCACCAAACATTCGTAAATCCTTTCTAAATCTTGATTCTAAATGTGCAAATTCTGACACATTAGAAATGGGACAGATACACCAATACTAAATTATCTGCTTGTTTTCTATCTACAAGCTATAAACAAATCTTTGCATGGGCTTGGATTTTGCTCTACTTTCCTTGGCTTATTATGGCATGGCAATAGCTAATAATATAGGTATAATATTTAATACTGCACATATGTCATAATGCATATATTATAATTAAAATGATAGTATCTGCCTGTCTCCACAACACAATTTTGGAAGTGAATATTTTAAGGAGATAATATTTATTTTATTTATTATTTTATTTTATTTATTACATTTTTATGCTGCCCAACTCCCGAAGGACTCTGGGTGGCTTACAACATGGATAGCAATAGCACTCAGATTTTATATACTGCTTATCAGAGCTTTACAACACTCCCCAAGCAGTTACAGAGTCAGTTTATTGTCCCCCAAAATCTGGGAATACAATTATATTTTCCAAATAGATAAAAGTTCCTTTTCAAATTTTCATATGTAAACATGTATGCTAACATTTTTTCTAAGGAGGTGGATAAAGCTATGGGAAGAAGCATTTAGGTATAATATGGAATTAATTAACTATAAAGTTAGCATTTCCTGCAACCTTAAATCCCCAGCCAAAGAGGAAGTTGGGCCATATTTATTGTTTTTCCAATTGGATGTACTATTGGATGTAGATGCTTTGCAAAGATCGATATTAAAATTTTTTTAAGAAATGCCATGTCTACCTTAAATTTGGGCATTAAAATATTGTATTATGGAACCGTGCCTTGATTTAACCAGAATCCTAGAAGATCCAGATTAACAGTGTAAATCTATTTCAGATTTTATGTTGGCTAGAGATCAGTCCAGTTTTCTTGCAAGACAAATACCAAATTTGGACAGAACACCAGGAGGCACTGTGGCTGCATTCATGCTCTTAATTTAAAGGCATTCCCATTTCTTACATGGTGTTTTGTTTTTGAAATTTGCCCTCTTTCTGTAGGTGTTGATTTTGAGAGGTCCCTTCAAATATTAGCCCAAAGAATGTCAGACTTTTTTCCTAGGTAATTCTTAACTCCAAAGTTCAGAAGTTATTTTATCCTTTCTTGACTTTACTTGCTCTAAGTGTTGAAGAAATGGAAAATGATGATGTCATATTGTCTCTAACAAGATTTTTTTGTGGAACCTTGTTCCCCACTCCAAAGCAGCACACCCATAAATCTGACATCTAGAATATAGGAAATATTTACAGTGCAACTTAACAAGTACCAACTGGTAAGTCCTAACTTGAAGCAAAGCAATGATGGATCAACGGGATAAGATCATACAAATAAAAGTTAGTCAAACATTTCCTTCTTTTATTATTGTTGTATGCAAATAATTATTCCCACTTCCTGAATAGCTTTGTCCCCCAAATCCAGTGTAAAAAACTGCATTATGGTGGGCTTTCTGTAAGCCTGACCCATAGTTGAGAACTCTAATGCTCCAGAACCACGTCTGGAATACTGCATAAATACTAAATAACACTCCTGGAATACTGCATCCAGGTTTGGTCACCATATTACAAAAAAATGTTGAGACTTTGGAAAAATTGCAAAGAAGAGCAATTAAGTTGATTAAAGGTCTGGAGACTAAATCATAAGAACAGTTGCAGGAATTGGGCATTGCTAATCTAGAGGAAAAAAGGACTAGAGGTGACATGATAGCAGTATTCCAGTACTTGAGGGGGCACCAGAAAGAGGTGGGGGTCAACTTATTTTTCAAACCACCAGAAGGCAAGACAAGAAACAATGGATGGAAGCTAATCAAGACGAGAAATTTCCTAACAATGCGAATAAATTAACCAGTGGAAAAGCTCACCTTCAGAAGTTGTGGGTGCTTCATCACTGGAGGTTTTTAAGAAAAGACTGGAAAGCCAGTTGTCTGAAATGATGTAGGGTCTCCTGCTTGAGCAGGGGGTTGGTCTAGGAGACCTCCAAGGTCCCTTCAAGTTCTATTCTGATTGAGTTGAAATTGAGAGGTTGCAATTCCTGTCATTTCTTACCATTGGCTAGGCCAACAAATATTGATGGGCATTGGAGTTCAGTGTTTGGAAAGTTATCTTATGGCCTCATCTTCATGTTCTCCAGATGGTACCATGAATATGCCTCAGAATGGTTTTTCTACGACATTTCTTCATGATATTTAGTTAGGGTACTGTGGACAAGTTTCCTTCCCTCCAGTTGCTGGCCCTGACCTTTGTTGCTTTATTAACTTGGGCTACAAGAAAGACCAGCTTATCTAGAGGTATCTATCCATGAAGCATTTGACCGATGTATTTCTTTTTTGAGTGCCTTACATATAAGGGTTTGGTACTCTTTTGAAAAAATGCATGGCCTTCATTTAAAGATTAGCACTCTCTTGGGGGCCCATATACTATTTCTGGTTGCACAGAAGGTCCATTCAAGCCAGTATTCTGTCAGCTATGTCTTCATGGTTCTGTCACCACTGAGTGTATTAAAAGTTTTCATTTGCTTTTTGCCAACAAAGATTTTTGTATGATCATAAGTATCATTTTGCCAGCACAATGTTCTCAGTGCTGCTGAGTACTGATTCTCACTGCCAGCACTGCCATCCCTTTGCAGCATTAGTCAAGAATCGAATCCATTCATGACTGATTTCTTCATCCCACTTCACCTTTTGTCCATGTGTATAACCCATCAAGTGGGTTATTTTTAGATATGGTTTTAGCATTCTTTCAGAAGAATGCTAGATCCATGTTCCAAAATAGTCCAGCTAACAATAACAGGCATGGAGCACCACCATGCATATAATCAATTAATTAACAGGTGGCTACTCACTATTCTAAGCACCTCCTACACTTTCCCAATTAAGGTGATAAATTGATGTTTTTCTGCCAGCAGCTGATCTTTGATGGAAGGAAAATTAAGGCAAGCAAATCAACATTCACATTCCTCAGCATGTCCCAAATTAAAACAATAAGACACACAACACTGACTGACCTGACTGAGACAGAATAGGAATTGGCTTTATGGGCAGTACAAAGCTACCACCATAAATTTGCTATCTTGTGAATTAGAAGAAAACAGTGACTGGTTGAAAATGGACACCTGTCTGAGCTTAGTAAGAAGCCATACATTTTGTTAGAATTATCTGAATCTAATAAATGATTCAGGTTCAATAGAAGGAATTCTATTTATTTATTATTTATTTTGTCAAACATATACATGATAACGGGTATGAATGTAAACATGAACAATGAAGGTGTCTACAGATGAACGGAAACAGTAAGACAGGGATGGTAGGCACGCTGGTGCACTTATGCACACCCCCTTTACGCACCTCTTAGGAATGGTATGAAGTCCACAGTGGACAGTTTGATGTTGAAGCGTGAGGGTTTGAGGTTGTAACAACAGAGTCAGGTAGAGTATTCCAGACATTAACTATTCTGTTGCTGAAGTCGTATTTTCTGCAATTGAGTTTGAAGCGGTTTACCGTGAGTTTATATAGATTGTTTATCTGTGTATTATTGTTGAAGAAGTTGTTGACAGGTAGGACATTGCAGCAGATAATTTGTGGGCTATGCTTAGATCAGACCACAGGTGGCGCAGTTCAAGGTTGTCTAAGCCCAGAATTTCTAGCCTGATGGCGTAAGGGATTCTGTTGTAGGTTGAGGAGTGAAGTACGCTTCTTGTGAAGTACCTCTGGACCTGCTTGATTGTGTTAATGTCCAATGTGTAGTGTGGATTCCTGATGGTGAGCTATATTCAAGAATTGGTCTGGCAAAGGTTTTGTATGCCCTAGTTAAAAGTACATTACTGGAGAAGAAGCTTCACAAAATTAGGTTAACAACTCTTAATGCCTTTTTGGCAACGCTGTTACAGTAAACTCTGGAACTTAGATCGTTTGAGATAAGTACTCCTAGGTCTTAATACGATCTTAGAACAGTGTTTGTCAGGCTCAAGAAAAAGCAGAACAAGGGACTTGAGTCTAGATAGCACTTAAGAGGGAGTATAATGAATGGTCTCTATAAGGGATTAAAAATCCACAAGATGCCAGGCCAGCATCATGATGTCACACATGCAAAAGTGACAGGACTTGGATTATGATGATACATTTGCCATCTTACAAATTTTATTCTTCTCTGAGGATACCTTAAATGCAGTTAAAGTTACCATGCTTGAATGCTGGTTAAGTAACATAGCTAAGAAGTTAAAGTGAAAAAATGGTACTAAATTATTCATTATATACTTTATTTGTCAGTATTTGTCAAGCACAGGAAATCAGAGTCCAGGCAGTTCATATGAATATATAGGTTTATTTTTTGCTAAATTTTGCTACAAGAATCTGAACCACTACTGGTCAAAGTGAGTTGGTGGTAGATAAGAGTCAATGGAATTCAAGGTGGGCTGGACTTAGATCTCTTGCAGGTGCAAAGGGACTGATGATACATTTTACCCCTCCCTCAGGCTTAGCCTGATCCTTTCTTACATCAGGGGTGTCAAAGTCACATCATCACGTCATTATCACGTGACGTTTCATGGGTTTTGCCCCCTTCGTTAAACCATGGGCATGTGACGCATCTGGCCTGTGAGCCACAAGTTTGACACCCCTGTCTTACATCATTTTTATTACTATTCAGGAAGTATTCAGAAAAACATTTTAAAAGCTCAGATGAATTTTAACAATATGTAAAGTTCACAGTGAACTTTCTATGTTTTTCTCTGTAAGGTTAATTTGTTGAGTAGACAGTCTATTCCTTATTATCTTAGTCATTCAAGGAATACAATAGAATTATTGATGAGTTCTTAATTTCTATATCAAATTCAGCGAATCAACTAATGGTAGAAAGCTCTATGATGCAATTTCTTCTTCAACAGCTCCTATAGTTCAACAATTTACAATACATACATAAATGAAATTAAGAATGTAACTCACTTATAACTTCAGTTGTCTGAACTCTGTTTATTCAGTGAGATATGGCTTTCTGTATACAGCAAGATTTGATGCGGAATAAATATGAATAGGATGGTAGTGAAATATTTGTCATACTCCTCTTAATGTGAGCATAACAATAGTGTTTAATGTATACATAACAGTAGATAGATACATTAAAATATCATGTAAAGATTAATAAGTAGTTGAACTATTTATTCCCACTATCAGTTTGGTGATTTGACATTATGAAAAATCAGAACCCAATTTTATGAAAGCATTAAAAAAACCCCTCAAAAGCATAACTAGTACCATGATTTTGGAAAATTATCATGTACAGTGACCAGGAATCCAATATGCATGTAGTAATAGAGTTGTCTAAAGCATGTCTAAGTTGTTTAGCATGTCTAAAAAGCAATTTGGAAGAAGTGTTAAGACTTCTTTGGTCTTCATTAGAATAATTTATTAGGCTTCCAGGCCAGGCTGCTTTAAGAGACATCTTAATTTTAATCATTTTCAGGCAACAAAGCCCTATTGGGTAACCTTCCTCACTATGTAATCATGGGAATTAAAATGATCCATATTGCGGAAGGCACCATTTGAGGATAAAGATATTTGCAAGACTGAAGCTGATTCACAGCATAGCTTATCATAGAGCTGATATGGTTAAAAATAAAACATGAACAATTCAAGCAATCCTTATGTATAAAACATACTGTATGTTTAGGTGCGGATACTTTCAATAAGCAATTGGTTTAAATTGGTTCTTAAAAAGAAATATAATTTGAGCAAAATACACACACTTACAGTATATACAGGGATGCAGGTTCTGTATACAATAGAATAAAACATATGTATTATGCTATAACTTTCTCTTCTATTTTATCTACATACAATCTATACCAGATTTCTCTAGTTTGGTTTCTTTCAGGTATTTGAACCTGCAGATCCCAGAATTTCCAACCAGGTCATCTAATAATTCTAATGTGTGCTGCAAAATGTAGGACCTGCAGCTTCAATCCATTCTATGAACTTCACTTGAATAATAATGACTTCACATTTATTTGGCTTTTGGATTGAATGAATCATGGATTTCTAGGCAATCAAAAACATTATTGTATGATCAGCCACATAATAACCTTCACCTTTTCCTACATGTGATTAGAGTGACTGATAGAACAGAAAGTTCTTACATTCTGCATTTTGTAAATATTACAGAATCAATTCTCTTAAGTCTCTTATTTGTGGAGACTTTATGAGAAGTAGATGATGATAGATTACTAAAATGGACTGGAATAAATTATTAAGAACTATTATTAATAGTTATATATAGACTCTGCCTGCTGCAGATGGAAAGAGATACTCATTAATTGCTTCTACTTCTTGCAGTTCCTTACCATCCATAAAATTGGCTCTGAAGCATTGGGAAATTCTCTGGAACAAAGAAGAATGGAGAATCAACAAAATATTTTTGTCTCCTTTCACTTATCAGTGTCCTGAACAGATTTCCACCCATCAGTTCCCACTGATGGGTGGAAATTCTGGATCTAGGCCCTTATTCCATGTGACTAGAAAAGCCAAAAGTATTGAATTATTCATCTTCAAAGTCCCTTCCTGTTCTATGCACTGTTTATTCCTATCTGAAAATGTAAGTTCTTAGTTCATTTCCAAATCCTCATCAAAAGTTGACAGGAATTAACATGCACGTACTGTTCCAGAGTCCGAGCCAGACAGCTATCAGTTGTCAAAGTTTAAGAACTTGTCTACTTATATTTATGGTTTTTTTTTCATGTCTAGGAAGGAGTGGCATTCTCATTATTTCACTTGAAGTTCTAAGGAGTGTTTTGCTTTTCTGGGGATAGGACAGGGCAGGGATAAAATGGAAAAATGTGCTGTGTCTTTGATTTGAATGTTTGCAGAACATTGGGCAAATAAGATGGTTACTGGAAGTTCTGGATTCATTTCTCAGCCCCAGCTTTCAGCTTATGACACAGGTAGCTTTTGTCACAATAAAAATGACAGGCTTCTAACTGGCAAGGAGATCAGACATATTTGATCCTTCTATGAGAAATTACATATTTTGCAAATGTAGTTGTGCAAGACATATAGATTCAGTTTTAAAACTGGATTAACAAACTACATCAATTTTTGGTAGAACAAAATAGTGTGAAATTGACCTAGAAAGAAGAAAGGAATTTATATCATTATTGTTTATTATTATGTAGGAACACTGTAGTTATTCTGAACTATGTTGAATACATTTAATATAGTTCAAAACAGGATATGATATTCAACTTTATGACAGGGAATATACTTGGTTAGTATTGAATCTATCTGTCCCTCTATTATTTTTTCTCTTTCTTTTTAAGTTTCTTCGTCCCTTAAAATTATTGTCAACTCCATTTTGTACTTGGGATGGTGCCATTTGAGCTCATTAGGAACTGGCTGAGGTGACCAAGCATTTATTTACCAAGGCTTCTGCAATCCCATCATAATATTTACTTACCCCTTGTATTCTAAATTACCATTGGATCATGAGTCAGTTTCTACTTTTGACCTGACTATAGTTTGTGTCATACGAACACTGGTTAGGCTAGTAGTTGGAGCTGATGGGCTTATAGACACTGAAGTGGTGTGCAGCGCTTCAGTTTTGAATGAAAAAAAAATACTTCAGAACACCTCCTTAAACCCATTTCTCAGGACTGTAGCCAGGTATATGCTTTAAGAAATTGCCAAAAGGTGTTACTTGAGGTGATGATAATACCACCTTTCACCTGCGTTTCAAACCAGCAATATTTGATTTACAAGACAATTATGTCAATTGTATTATTGCAACAGTCAGGTTAAAGGAAAAATCTAAAACATACTAGAGCTACTAGTAAGCTAAGGCATTGGCTCAGTTGAAGGGATAATCTTTTCTTTGCAAAAAAAGTCAACAGATTGCAACAAACTGAAGCACTCTAGCTTAAACAGACAGGAATGGTCATTGGAGACAGGGAAATGTATGTTTCAGAAACAGAGCACAGAAACTTACCTTGTGGTTGCACTGAAGGTGAGTGAAGAATTAATAGAGAACAACATCATTAGTTTCTGCTTCCCAAAAAAATTGCATTCTCTTCTGGAGACAAGGAAACTGAGCGGTACATAGAAGCCTGTAGTCTAAAATATATGAAAACTAGCTGATTACCCAGTGTTCCCCAGTTTTTTTTAAAGAAAGTATATTTGGAAAGTGTTAAATATTGGTGTATTTGTTGGTGGAGACTATTTTGTTTTCATCTTATTCCAGCTCATCTTCCTCCTTGTGTTTTTTGCCCTCCTCCTCCTCTCCTCCTGTTGTTCTCCCTCCTCTTGTTCCTCTTCCTATTAATGATATTGTTCATCCATCTCCTCTTCTTTATGGTGTTATTTGCTATCCTCCTCGGCGCCTGGGCTTCCCCTGCCACCAGTGCCGTTGTCTCGAGCGGGAGCTAAGGCTTGGTTTGCATGGACAGTGAACACAGTTGGGAGCCACTACTTTGTTTGCTCTGGCCCTCAAGTCAAAAGAAAGTGTTGTAAGCAGCGGCTGCCAGGGAAATTGTGGGTAGAGCAAAAAAAGTGCTGCAAGCAGCAGTTCCCAACTGGGTGGATGGTCCGTGGAAGCAAAGGCTCAAGTCCTGTGTGAGATGACAGCGGCGGTGGTGGGGAAAGGTCAGGAGGTGTGGTGAGGGAGTCTGTGGCCAGGCTGGCAAATGCGGGACTCCTCTCCCGCTGAGCCACAGAGTCGCTCACCTTGGTGGCTGGCCTTCTCCCAGCGCCACCGCTGTTGTCTCGCACAGGAGCTGAGGCTTGGCTTCCTGCCGGGGCTTGACAGCAGTGCTACAGCAGTGCTTGGGGCTTCATAAGCCCCTGCCGCTCCCAGAAACATTGCCGCTCAGGCAAGGTGGCTGGGGCTTGACGGAGGTAGGAAGAGAGACATAACCCTGTGAGGAAGGGCAAGGCTGCCTCTCTTCCTACTGCTGACCACTGCTGAAGGAAAAGTGGCGGGAACAGCTGATGGGCAGCTGCCTGGAAGGCCTGTACTGCGCATGTGCCATGTGTGGTGCATGCAGAGTACAAATGTTGCATTTAGTGTCGGGGTGTGGACACTTTGGCAGTTTTTTTCAGGGATGCAGATTTATCCAAGGTGTTAATGCCCCCCACCCCCAGTGCTGATCTTAGAATGGTAATTAGTGTTTCTGCCAAGTTTGGGTGAGATTGGTGGAGGAATGCAAGTTTGTATAGAGCACATACAAACATACAACCCCACCTCGATTTCTGTTTTATAGATATAGATTAGTTGTATGTGGGAGAAAATTAATGTAAGATATAATATTGGCTTATAAAACATATAAATTATAAAGCCTCGAGTTCCCTTTGACCAGGGAAATGAGGTGGGGTATAAATCAAAATAAATAAATAAATAAATAAATAAATAAATAAATAAATAAATAAATAAATAAATAAATAATGCCATCCAGGTACTTGTTTATGTAGTCCTCCAAGCCAAGCCAACTGCATATCAATTCTTTTGTATTCTGATTTAATGATCTTATTCATAGTGGCCTGGCTACTAAGTCAGGTATCCACAACTATTTATTTATTTATTTATTTATTTATTTATTTATTTATTTATTTATTTATTTATTTATTTTTATGCCCCGCGGCTAACAACAATGGTTATTTATTCATTTGTTTTATTGGATTTATACCCTGCCTCTCTTCCCCGGTCAGGGGGAACATAAGGCAGCTAAAATACAGTGTAATACAGTTAAAAATCATAAACACATACACTCAATTCATTCAAATGGGGGGGGGGGCACATCAATTCCAGGCCCGCTGGCAAAGCCAGGTCTTAGTGGCACTAAAATTTAAGCATTCAAAATAAGCATGATATTTGGACAAGATGTGTGTTTAGAAAAAGGATAAAACCCTATATAATTTGGGGAACATTTTTCTATTGGTCGCATCAAAATAAGGATTCTCAGGAATCTACGTAATAAGACTCAATAGTGTTATACCAAAATGCAACTCCACTGCAACTAACAAGATGCAATTTCAGGGTGTAGGTACAGATTAGATATTAAGAAAAACCTGTACAAATGAGATATTAAGAAAAACTGGTTAACAATAAACACTATCAGTCATTGGACCTCAGAGTGATTTCGTCCCCTTCGCTGGGGGATTACGAACAGGTTAGATATATTTTAGGGGTGCAGTAGTGAATCCTGTAGTGCGTGGGGAAATGGATTTGATCTTTAGGTCCTTTCCAACTCTGAGGCTCAAATATATTTTTGAACCCAAAGTTTTACAAGGGTAATGTACAGGAAAAGATTTTTCGTTAGAACTGAAGAAACAGGAACTTACTTATAAAGTCATATTTTTCCCATTTAATAACTACTCCCCTTTCGTTTAACTTTTTTCTATTTTTTTAGAATGTACAAAGTGTGGAACCTATTATTTGATGACTAAAATAAAGTAGATTAAATAAATCAAAACCTCAAAATATTATCTAAATAGGGTGTTTTAGAAAAACTTTAAGAGGCCATGGTGCTAATCATAATACATCTTATTGAAATTCACAATCTGATAATAAATAGCACTGCAATAAATGCAATATAAAATATAAAAAGTTACTATTGGTAATCCTCAACTTAAATCACAATTGAGCCCAAAATTCCTGCTGCTAAGCAAAACATTTGTTAAGTGAATTTTGCCCCATTCCATGTCCTTTTTTGCCACAGTTAAGTGAATCACTATAATTGTTAAATTACTAACAAGATTGTTAAATGAACCTCGCTTCCTCATTGACTTTGCTTGTCAGAAAGTCACAAAATGACGACCTTGTCATAAATGAGTCAGTTACAAAGCATCTGAATTTTGATCACGTGACCGTGGGGATGCTGTGTGAAAAACAGCCATACCGTAAGTCACTTTTTTCCGTGCAGATGTAACTTTGAATGGTAACTAAACTAACTGTTGTTAGTCGAGGACTACCCATGCTTCCTAATCTTTAAGAATTACTTCTGTATTTCCAAAGAAATTAAAAATAGTTCAGAATAACAACATTAGTGATACAAAGTAGCACAAATCCCATGTGAACATAAGAAAATGTATGTATATTTTCAGGAATTTGCAGATAATTGCTATGTTTATGGCCTGGTGTGCTCTGAAGCAGCCTTTTCTCTTTATTTCAAAATTCTGAACTGTATTATACATGTAAGTTTGTACAAAAACACAGCCACATCAGCTGAACCGTTAATATAAAATAATGCTGTTTACCAATGTATGTACACCCGCACATATACAAAATAAGATACTCATCCTTACAGGTGGATTCCTTGATGTGACTTAAGACATTATGTCAATATGGATTCAAGCCAATCAAAAGTTTTCTCCTTCCACATGGCTCTATGACATAGGAATAATAATTATTAATCTAGTTTAGGGACCCATTAGATATAATGATTCTTAAAGAACTATAAAAATGGCAAATATGTGAGAGAAGATTGGAGACATTGTTCAAAGAGAAAAAACGAAAACTCCATTGGGCACTTGTGCTATTTTAGTAACATCTGCCCATTTGCTCAAGGTCTGCATTTATGTGACTTCCACTGGTTTTTTAATCAGATGGTTTTCAGATCTCCCACATATCAAAATGTAGAATAGTGACATTAAAAAAACGAATAAAATAGCAAAATATGTATGTATGCTTCGTTAAATTTATCAATAATAGTATTTATATTTATTTAGTACCTATATAATAACTTAAATTATAACTCACAATATTTAATTGTGTTAATAAATTAATTTATCCATTAATTCAAAAAATTATACCATATTTTAAGCAAGACATAAAATTGGGAATCACACACTTAGGACTGAAGAGAAAATGCCAGCTGTCCTGACTATCCTGGCTATAGTCAGTAATAGAAGGCATCTGAAACCCAACAACCTTGCAAAGCCACAGTTTTATTTTAAACAATTGATCTTTCTTGTTGTCTAACAATATTGTTAAAACGGCCATGATAAATATCTGTTTACAAAGAATTATTAAATTCTACAAAATGTATTTTTAAAACTAGAACCCAAGTTATAAAGAATATAATGCACATATAGGAGAACCGCAATAGAAAGAAATTAAGCAATTTTAATTCAAATGAGACATTCCAGAATGTCTAACCCTCTTACAGCAACTTCATACTTTAGTTCAGGATGTTCTTAAAGTGTTCCACAATTCAGAGCAAGCAAGTGGTTATCAGGGAAGCTAGTAAATCACCTGATTCCATTATAAAATCAATTACTGCAGCACATTTCTTTTGCTACACAACCTAGAGATAGCAAAAGCATATTAGATAGCTGCTGCAAGGTCAAGAAACCTAAAGGCACTTTAAAATGTGGCTTATATTTAGCTCAACATTGTATTCATATTAAAGGAAATATTTTAAATAAATCTAAATAATTACCTTCTTTGGCTGATTAGGATATTTGATGGATAATCTCTGCAACTGTTCTGATGTATGGCTGCAAGATAGGAGATCCGAGCAGCAGGTCGAACGGCCCAGCCTCTTCATTAAAGAAGAAATAATGCTGCAGCCACAGCCACACATTGACTTGCTCATCAGATGAGTTTATTCCTTAAGAAATCGGTACTGGTACTGGCCCATAAACAACCAAAATTGGCTGACTGCCTCATTCTGCAGCTTTTTCTGGCAAAAATTAATACTGCAAAAAAATTTAAAAAGTGGTTCTCTAAAGCTGATGCTAGCCACTCTCGCTACGCTAAGCAAAGCTTGCAATTTTAAAGTGCCTTTTACAACTAGACTTCCATGAGAAAAGCAATTTTGATAATGTCTACTGCTTTGTAAAAGAGCTATTAACTAATGTAACAGACACTACACACTAAGTAGTTTGTTGTTTTGTAGCTTCATGTCTGCAATGACATTCTCTGTCCAAGTTATTCCCGCTCTGAAAGCTCAGTCCTTTAGCAGCCAACAGAAAATAACCACGCCCTGTTCTCTTCCCATATTTACTATGCAAGTTCCGCCTAATATTGGGGAAAAAATTATTTGGCATTGGTAAGAGTAGAAACCGTGAGCAATTTAAATTACAATTGAAATATGATTTGCAAGAACACCTGCCATTTAAAGTGTTTAATGGATAGGGTATCTATAAATTAGAGTGATCACTTAGAGTGATTTTTTTTGCTCTGTTAAAACTTTGAAGTTCTGCCTTCGTTACAAACATATCTGCACTTAAATTAAAAAGTAGAAAATTATTTTCTAAACATAAAGCTAAACAAAGAGACAACTTAATACAAGACAACACAATAACAAAGATGGTAATACATTTCAGCTAAAGAAAACCAGAAGCAATTAAAAATAAAATCCTTGCAAAGAAAATATTGTATTGTTATCCAATGCCAACTTAGACGTATGCTTGCAAACTAGTTCATTCAAGTTGGAAAGAAAAGTAAATAAAAACAAAATGTTTGTCCTTTGAACAGAAAAGCGCTGATAAAATATTTAAAAAGTGGCCTAAATAATAATAATCTTTCAAATTTCACTTAAGTGAATTATAATGTAAAATAAATGCATACAGAAAATCTGAAGCAGTAGTAAGTGAAAAACCCTATATACTTAAAGATGGCATGCTATCCTTCAGCTTTTAAAAGCAATGCATTTATCTCATTTAATGCAGTATACATTAAAGCATTTGCAAAGAGCGGACTCACATTAAGAAAGATGCTCAACCCAACTACAGTATAATCCGACTTGAAATAATTGTCATTTACATTGATAGCACTGTTAGCAGCTACCTACAAAACCTTAGTTATCAGGTAATTTAATAAGCAAGGGCCAGGACAGCAGCTTAAGGACACATATTTAAGCAAAACTTCTTGTTTTCACTCTGCATCAAAAGCTATATTTGTTCTGTCTCCTCCCTCCACACAGACTGGTTACAGCTATATTGTGCCAGCATTGCTTCTTCCTTCAACCTTGCTCTGCCCTTTTGATATTCACATTTTTATTTAGTCATTTTCCAGTAATATTTAAATGCAAGCAGCCAGTGCAAATTAAATAAAAAAGCCTTTTTGTATAAAAAGATTCTGCATGCAAACAAGCAAATAATGCAGTAACCTTTTACTCGCCTGCTGGAGGTACTGTCTGCTGCATAGAATTTTAAATCCTCATCTGCAGATGCAACTGAGCTGGTATTGCCAAGGACTCTGCTCTTCCTGTGCTGATTCTACACAGCTATTCATCAGAGAAAAAACATTACAGGGAAAATGTAAAGTAATATTAAGTGGAATCACTCAAGATGATATGGAACAGGTCAACTTTGAAAAAGTCAACTGCATCTTGTGTAGTCACGCTGGTGAGCTAATAAAGTATTATTGCTTATGCAGGTTTGAACTGATACGCAGCACATGAAATCACGGCAAGCTAATAAAAAAACATAAGCAGAATCAAAGTTCATTGATCATCCTTCACCTGATAACTTAAAAGGTGTCTTTCCTTGCATCGACATCTCAAAAGAAAAATTTCATGACAGTTTTCCACAGTCACCTTTTTCATGAATGTCCAGATTGTGCATAATTCTAACAAATATGATTAAAGCTGTGCCATTTCAAAAGACCTTTTCTAACTTGGGTTTTAGCTTGCAAACAACCACTACTACCATAGAATTTATTTACAAAACAAAGAAACCCCACCCCATCCCCAAAAAACCATATACCTGATACCATGGTTCAAATGAAAATGTAAGGGTCAGTTTATACTGGGCCAGAGAAGACAAAGTAAGTCTTAGGTTTTAAGTTTTTGGAAGATTATAAAAATGTAGCTGTTGCTTTAAACACAGATACTGAATTGAGATGAAAATAATCCACTTAATAAGGCTGTTTCATCAATGTCTTTATTTGTAATTTTTCCTCAAGAAAATCAAGTTTCAATGTGCATGAGATCCAGTGTCATTTAAATGGCATCAACTTGTCTAGTTAAAAGAGAAATGCCTTCTAATCTATACTACATAATTCAAAATTACTAGTTATAATAATTTTGGACTATACTGAATATAAAACATATAGCTATTCAATGAAATTTACATTTCCCCTAACAGGAATGAAAGATTAGCAATTAAGGTTGTTATTCATTATTTATGTGTTTTCCCTCTCACCTCATGTCAGTCTCCTTAATGTACTATTGATTCTCAAGATGCATAAAGATGGAGTCAGTGACAGACCTCACATAGGAAACCATCCAAGAAATAAAGCGAAGTGATGACTAACATAGATATCTTCACAAATAATTTGAAAGGCATAAAATCTGAGTGACAAACATACAAATAACACTGTTTTGAACAAATACTAAATATGAACCAGTTTTTTCTAAAGCAATTAGATCATCAATATCATTAAATGAAACTTTTAAATATGACTTGTTGAACAAGAAATAACTTTAATGCTGAACTTTAATGCTGAACTATACTCAGTAAATTCACACATCATATTAAACCAAAATAACAAGCCATTCTAGTTTACAATGTATGAACCAAGCCATTGACTGCATAATGAATCTACTTCAATATTTAAAACAATCCTTTTAAGACAAAAAAATCTTATATTTATAGTTATTATTACATCCGCTTATGCATTAATATCATTTAATATTAAGATTTCATTATCACAAATGTGAGTAATTTCATAACTTTAAAAATTATGAGATATGTGTGATAACCATTTTGGATGTAAATATGTTATGAATACTGAAACATTAATGTATGTGTATTACAACATAAAATGATTCCACCAACCTTCATAAAATCGGCTAAAAATCATCATCACCACCATCTTCACTGTAACCAAAAAAAAATTAGAAAAAGTACAGGTAGTTCTCCACTTACAATGGTTCATTTAGTGAATGTTCAAAGTTACAACTGCACTGAAAAAAGTGACTTATGATCTTTTTCACACAACCATTGCACCATCACCATGATCACAGGATCAAAATTGTCCTTGGCAACCGACTCATACTTATGATGGTTGCAGTGTCCCCCGGGTGATGTGATCACATTTTGTAACCTTCTGATCAGCAAAGTCAATGGGGAATTCACTTACAGTGAAGGAAATAAGTATTTGATCCCCTGCTGATTTTGTCCGTTTGCCCTCTGACAAAGAAATAACCAGGCCATAATTATAATGGTAGGTTTAT
Organism: Boaedon fuliginosus; assembly: GCA_027560395.1. Lineage (NCBI taxonomy): Eukaryota > Metazoa > Chordata > Lepidosauria > Squamata > Lamprophiidae > Boaedon > Boaedon fuliginosus. The sequence continues at coordinate 35,650 of JANHGC010009037.1, forward strand.
TGTAGCTGTGAGAGATAATAACTATATCACTAACTTAACAATTACAGTGATTCACTGAACAACTGTGACAAGAAAGGCTGCAAAGTGGATCAAAACTCACTTAACAATGTCTCACCTAGCAACAGAAACTTTGGGCTCAATTGTTTTGAAAACAAGAATAATAAATGCAATTTCTATCCCATGCTGCTGCCTGAATGCTGATGGAAAGAATTTACGTTGTTCACAACTTTCTCAACAACCTCCCAAACAAAACATTGGACACAATACAAGAGTTGACCAGTAGAGTTAAATTTTTAGGCAGTTTCTTGAGAAGATGCATTAATACCTTCTTCAAAGACATCAGCACTTTCCCCTCTCAGAGCAAGTCATTCACTACAGCTCAAATTCAGCCTATTGCCCTAAACTACAAGTCAGGCAACTCCTTGCATACCCATCAGGGTGCCAGGAATCTATTTCCACTTTAGCTGTTCTTCATATTCAGAATCCTCTCTCCTTCTCATCTTTCCACTCACTTCCCCACCATCCATCCAATCTTCCACCTCAATCTCGTATTTCTCCCACACTTTCAACATTTTCATTCTAGCACTATTCTCTAATTTAATCCTTCATCCTAGGTTCCTGCACTTTCTTCTCTCTTGTTTGAATAATTCCAACTTCTAATACAGTCTTTTAATCTGGTCACTCCCATTCTCATCTTCAACATAGTTCTTCAATTTAATTTGCTCCAATTGAGCCCTCCAGCATAGCCCTTATCTCTGATTTTCTCCACTGTTGACTCCTTTTCTCTTCCCACCCAAACTATTTTCACTGGGTGCCTGCACTCAGTCTCCTAAATGGCTACACTAAAGCTTTTCCCAATCTTTCCTAAACTGCACAAAAATGGTTTACAATAACTTAACTTTTTCTTTGCTTTTCTCTAAACAGCACTACAAATTTTAATGGCAACCAGTTTGACTTCCATATTCATTTCAGTCCTTTAAGTCCATAGATCTCCAGACATATGTAGCCACAATGGTTCTGCAAAAAGTAATTTCCATTTTTGCTTTTCTGCCATGCTTCTGCTGCAGAGTTCACATGGTACAACTTTTGGACACTTCTCATTGTCTCTCCAGTCTACACCCATTCTCTCTAATTCCACTATCAATTAAGTTAGCTCAGTCTCAGTTTACCTCACTAATTTATTTCTCTTTCTCAATATCCATTGCAAATATACCGTACTACTTAACTATCATTCTGTAATATACTTCTTCTTAAAGAAAATTCCTTATCTTTAATCTGCAAAGTATACCCATGTAACTACCTGATTAAAAAGACTTCCTTTCCTTCAGGTTAGAGTGCAGTACTGCAGGTTACTTCTGCTGACTGCCGGCTACCTGCAATTTGGCAGTTCAAATCTCACCAGGCTCAAGCTTGACTCAGCCTTCCATCCTTTGGAAGTAGGTAAAATAAGGAGCCAAATTGTTGGGGGCAATATGCTGATTTTCTAAACTGCTTACAAAGTTCTGTAAAGCACTGTAAAGTGGTATATAAATCTAAGTGCTGTTGTTATTGCTATTTATGTTTTCCCTCCCCTCCAAAAAAGTTTGCACTTGAGCATCCTCAGAAGTGAAGACAACTGCAAATAAGTCATTGAGTTTCTGTTCAATATTCTTATATTTTGTTTCTTATAATCTCACTATAAGATGTGTGTGTTTGTGTGTGTTGTTTCTTATAGTCTCACTATCTGTTTTCCCCTAGAATATATTAAAGCACTAGCCGATAACCCGGCATTGCCCAGGTATTTATTTATCCTAATCCTGTATTAGACAGGAATGACTATGTGAAGTGGCAACGTAAGTGCAGAATGGGCTGTCCTCCCTCCTTCCATTAAAGTCCCCGCAATTCCTGAAGACACGATGGCAAGAGCAACTTCTCCCTGAGTCCTGATTTTGGCGACAAGTAAATTAGTTAAAAATGTTTTCCCTGTGCCCCCAGAAGCATCAAGAAATGTCGTCTCAATTGTGCTGCCCAATTGGCAGCACAATTGGGGGGAAAACTATAAGAGAACCCTTGCAACAGCGT
>JANHGC010009043.1:13738-27871 GCA_027560395.1 Boaedon fuliginosus
TGGGATTTGATCTGACAACCTGCTGAACAAGTCAGCAGAGACTGCAGTGCTGCATTTAACCACTGCGCCACCGAGGCAGAATATTATCTGTGTGATGTTGCAGATGTGTAGAAGTTGTGTGTTCCTTTGGCTGTCTAAAGCAGTGCTTCCCAACCTCCATAAAACGTCGGTTTTCAGGTGCCCCTTTGGGGTTCAGGACTTGGTTCCCTTTTGGACATATTTCTCCAATCATTTCTACCAATCCGGTTAAGATTTGGTAGGCAGGTGTGCTCTGGGTCCTGTCCACAACCCACCATTTTGTGGGACTTCGCTACCACTGCTTTCTGGAATTAACATTCCCTGCAATAATTCCCCCCTATATTTGACCCTGCACTGTTTTTAACACATATGCTGCAGGAACTAACCAACTATATTTTAGGCTTCAGGCTACTTAAACTCAGGCAGCCTAGTTAGACTGTGTTTAGAACACTGTGTGAACTTTAGCATGCTTACTGAATTAACCTGGTTGCTTGGCAAAATAAATAAATAAAAGATTGGCTAATTTCTATCTCAGGGTTAATAGGGTGTGCAAATAATTTCAAACGCATGTTCAAATTGCCCATTTTGAGTGCAAAATAGTTATTTGGGCACCACTTGAACTCTCCCAATCATTTTGGAAGTATTTTGTACATCAACAGCTGTTCCATATTCAAAATCCTGGAATACTTCCAAAATGATTAAACAAGCCGCTGACACAAAACAGCTGTTTCACTTTCGCAAACTTGAAAAAGAACATTGCAAAGTCAACATGAGTTTGAAGCATTTGGTGTATCCCTAACTTCTACTCTGTCTGGCATCTTAGGGATTGAATTTGGGTTCAGAGAGTATGTTTCCACACCAAGTTTTTCCATCTGGTTAAGAGCTTTGTGTAAATTGTGGCAAGTTATCCTCAATGGGTCCAAACAGAAAACTCACAAAAGGAAAACCATAATTTGTTTTCACAATTTTTATTTAAATCATTTTGTATTTTTCCCCACAACATATGAGTGACAAACTAAGAAGCATTCTTTACATTGTCGATTCTAATGTCATGTTATGTCATCTATTTATGACATTTTACTGGTGAAAAAAAAATTAAAAAGATTTTACAAGACTTTTAAGTTTTATGTCATTAATAAAATGACTAAATCAGAGTCTTATACATGAAACAGGAATATCTGAAACAGCTTTAAAATACATTCAACAAAATATCTTATTTATTTCCCTTGAAGTGGATCACAAATTATGTTTCCTTAACTAAGGCTGAATCCATGACCAAACAAATTTGCACGCTCCAAAATAGAAAGTTTCATAAACTTCAAATCTTTAAGGACTTGCACCGATAGTACAAATATTTACTCTAATGTAAAACTTTCTGAGTTCATCAGCCATTGGCTTTCTAAATTTCATTTTCATATTACACTTCCTGAAAAAGCAATTTTGCAACTACTTCAGCTTCAAAGCTATGCTGGGCTCAGATAAGACACTAGACTTTTAATCTGTAACCCACAATTTGATCACACATCACAAACCTTACAATGGTTTAGCACAATGTGTCAAACCCTCGTCAATTCCTGGCAGTATTAGGATGTGATTTATTTCATCCTTAAATTGTACTTCTATTTGGATTGGAACAATTATGAATAAAACTGTTGCACAGCCTAAAGATTATGGGAGTTGAAGTCCAAGATATTTGGAAGTTACTAGTGCAAACTTCCAGAAGACAAAAACAACGATGTCATGAGCATTGTTAAATTATCACTGCTTCTGCCTTACTCAGCCCCCTTTACTGAATGCTCATACAGAAAGCTTGACAAAACTGATTTTCCCACATAAACATTAGCTGTGATGTTTCACAAAGGAAGCTTCAGTTTTGTCAATTACCTCTATATTGTTTTATTTTTCTTTTTAAGTACCGTTATATACTTTTGTAGCCAAGTTATCTGTTCTTCATTGCTCACATTCTAAATAAAGTACCTTAAATCTTATCCCATTACATACATTGAAGCTAAGTTCATATGATATCATTATGTATAAATTATTAAATTACCCCAATTTTCTAAGTATGCATGACACACCAAAAACAAATTATAAAATCTAAGTTTGGGCAATAGCTTAAAATGTCCTGGATAGCTTTTGGTTCAGCATGTCATATAAATACACATACTGTTCACACATTACTTTAAGCACTGATTTGTTGAGAAAATAAGCTACGTTTACATAACAAGGACAAGCTATGTTGGTTCATCATGGTGAATAAGCCAGACCTTTATGTAAGGTGATCAAGTTCTGTTATGTGGGTTGCTGCAATCAAGTTTACAGCCAAAATGAAGTTTTGAGGCCAAATGAAAAATCCTTCCAAAACACATCACTTCAGACATTGTGCTGATTTGACTAACCAAAATGAATGATAAAAGATTATAAAGTGCTCGTGTCGTCTTCATTTTCCGAAGTACAATTTTCTTTTACATAAAAACAAAGTTTCCACCGAGTCAATTTCAATACCTGCCGATTACGTGGCCATGTCCATATTGCGGTCCTTGAAACAACACACAGGTGGGTTTCCATTCCCTAGCATGTTTTTCAAATCTAGTTTGCAGCCTTAGGTTTCTCTGATGGTCTCCTATCCAAGGCTTTATGCTGGAACATTCCTTTTAAGACAAAGGAGCATGTCTTTCATCTCAGTTCAGTTCAAGAACTGAGGTAAGAATTTATATAGCGTAATCATTATCATCATAAAAGCTTTTCACTCTCAATGATGGGATTGGATCAGCAGCTGAACTTCATCCTAATATAGGAAAGTTGCACGATGTTACAGAATGAATGGTTGTTAAGAGTGTATATATGCACACAACTTGTAACTTATTTGTAGAAACTTTTCTATCAACTATTAATAGTTAATAAAATATTCCAAGAATACCCTATTTGGATTGTAAGACGTTTCTTGTCGTCACTGAGGGTGAATGTGTAGTTTGGCTTTGTCAACCTCCCAAGTAGGCAGCATCAAAAATCAGCATCTAAAGTAAATATCTTATTATTTGCTTGGGACATAACTGCAAAATGTTGATATTCTGAAACCCTCCTCTCAAAGAAATTGGTTTTTCCTTCCAGGGAAATGTTCTCCATGAAGTCGAAAGGGTTTTCTGCTTGAAAGACCTGAGAACACCAAAGGTATTATTAAAACACACGAACCGAATGAGGCACTGCAAGGATAAATCGTTCTTTGGTGATTGCTAGGGAGCATTTCCATTCCCCCCTCTCCCTTTGGTTTCTTCTGCTTTGACTGATAAGAATGACCAGGAGAAAGGCAAGGTCTTTCAAGTTTTCTAAAAAGCCTTCGGTTTTGTAAAGATTGACAGATCTTTCCACTTTGCTCTCTATTGGTATACTTACATCTTTTTTCAAATATCGCCTGTAAATCACATTTCCCTATCAGTTTGCATTTTTAAACAACACACAAAAATTCACAATCTCTTCAAATACACAACTATGTATACTTTTAAGGTAAATTACTTTACCTTAGGGAAACCCAGTTCCAGGAGCAGCCTATCAGCCACAAATTCAATATACTGTTTCATCAGAGTACAATTCATTCCAATCAATCCCACAGGTAAGGCTTCTGTCAAGAACTCCTGCAATAGTAAAAAAAAATGGAATTATTTCAGAGTATTTTCCAGAATTATTTACCCAGTTCGATTCACATATATAACGTGAAATAGAAGCTCTTACACCATAATAATTCTGAGTGGGTCCATGTAAAGTAATGGTTTGTGTTGAACAAGGACCAGTGAGTTCTGGGTTCCAATTTCACAAAGCCCCAAATTTTTTGGCCACTTTGAAGTTTTTCAGCAAGGACTAACCCCTGAAACCTACAGTATACATATTAGAAATTTGAATTTACGGCAGTTTTTAGAGAGTTCTAGAGCTGCTCCTAAAGCTTTGTTGGGATATGGGAGGGGGGGAAGGGAAGAGAGAGAAATCTCCCCCATCTTAGGAACAGTAATTACTTACCTTAAACATTAAACAATTTAATTGTGGTTTGTAAACCATGCTTATGGTTTAGAATACTGTGAGCTCAGCCAATTGTGCCTCATTCAGCAAGTAAGTGACCTGACCTTCATGCAGGGCATTCTTGAGCAATCCCAGTAGCAAATCACAAGGAACCTTGGTTGGGGTGGTTGTTTGCTAAACACACTAAATCACAACTAGTCCACCACATTTTAACCTACAGGATTTGTTAACCCAATTCAGATGGCCACATTAGGGTGTGTGTTATGCAAATTCAGAAAATTACAACCGAGTCCCTCATATTAAAGTTCATCATAGCCCAAGTTGTCTTATAAACATAGCCTACATTATTTTGAGGTTGATCTCCACCATGGCCAGGCAAAGGGGTCTGATCTCCTCACCTTTTCAATTTCAACCGCATTGACAATGATCTCTTTCACCCTTCCCTCCAAAGGTTTATTCACTAAATGCTGAAAAATCAGGCAAGCAAAGTCACAGTGGAGCCCCTTAAAGAAATAAATAGGACAGAAATGTAAGATATTCATCTTTTTTAAAAAAAAGCAGAAGACATTTTTTTTAATGTAAGAACTACTTTAAGCCTTTGTGTTTTTAAAAAAAGCTAAAATAATCCACTAGCAACACACGTTACCAGCAACGATTTAAAATGTGTTTTAAAACTTAATGTATGCATTGATTTTGTCTACATCTAAGATGTCTCCAGACATCTTTTGCCTAATTCACAAATTTGCTTTGCATACCTATTCCTTGTAAGTACAGTTTATGACATTTCTCATTCAGAAGTTATATTTATTCCCCATTCAATATATTAAACACAAGAGTAGTATGTTGTGGACTGGGGAAAAATACAACTCCTAAAAATATTGATAGAATTGGGAAATGTGTTTTCTCAAACATATTGCTGTACTAAAAAAATGGTAGCAATAACAATATTCTTGTTAAACAGCATTCTGTGGCTTTTATTTCAGATTTTAATGATGTACGAATCATCAACCATCAACATTTTCAAAATAGTAATAATCCCCATCAGTCAATTGCAAAAGGCAGCTTTAGTTGGAACAGCTTGCATCCTACAACCATACCCTAACACCATTAAAAGCATTTGCTTATTCCAAGACCCTGTGAAGGACTGGCTAGGCAGATAAAAGTGCCAAATCCAATCTAAACATTGCAACCAGCCATAATAAATTACATTTGTAGACTGTGCAACTCTCCACAAAGTCTACAAGTACCACTGCTTCTCTGAAAGCATCATATTTAACCTTATTTAAATATTTTTGCCCCACATCTTACTTCATCTCTGCTAATAAGTTCGTTGGAGAAAGTAAGGCCTGGCATTAGCCCTCTCTTCTTGAGCCAAAATATGGCTGCAAAAGCACCAGAAAAGAAGATTCCTTCGACAGCAGAAAAGGCAACCACTCTTTCACCTGTTTCAAAACAAAATTTGTTATCAGACAATTAATGAACTTTCTTCAAATTGTAAAAAAAGAAAAAAAGCATTTTTCTTCAATTTTACTCAGTCAGGGTGTGAAGTAAATGCATTTGGAGTGCAGAAGGTGGGAAACACTGTGAAAACCCACGACCCATCCAAGTCTTAATTAAGGTGAAATCTCACTAACAAGGAAATAGCATCTACTGTATCTTGTATAAATATTCTGGACATTGTCTCATTTGGCTTGTCCTGTTAATTCCAAAGAGATATTTCAGAAAACCTGTTAATTGCTTGATTTCCCCAGAAGAATAGCTTTAACGCAGACTTCTAGGATGTAGAGAAGATCAAAGAAATATATGTAACATAGAATCTACCGAATCTAATCTATTTCACTGTCATACCTGTGGGAAGCATCACATAAGTACAAACAGCACCTTGACTTAAAAAAAATCAGTTGCCCTGCAAATTTCAAAGTAAAGAGCATTTTAAAAAATGGATGAATGTTAGCAGCTTATTGTCTATCTCTAAATATATGATCACTAGCCAATAACCTGACTTCGCCAGGGTATTTATTTATCAGAGTCCTTCGGGATTGGGCAGCCTATAAATTTAAATAAAATAAAATAAAATAAATAAATAAATTCCTTTCCCAGGATTAGCATCCTTGAAGCTTGGCAAATGGCTCAGTTTGGCAACTCTACTTCCTGTTAGTGTCCATACTCTCCAGTTTTCCATAGCATTCTTTCAAACCTCCAGCAGGCTTCCCTTCTGAGATGCCCACTCCACCCTGGTTATGGCAGTTGCTAGTGAGCTTCAAAGAAAGTGAAGATGAGCAGCTGACATTTGGCCCCCCTTTACAAAGGCGTTAGCACTAAAAGAGGAAAGAGAATTTTAACTATTTAATTGAGGTCCAATATTTTGTGTTTGTTGGGATATTTATTGTGGAAAGCACGAAGTTTGTCAGTTCAAATGTGCCTATCAAACAATTAGGATTGGGAAGCAGGGAAATGTTTCCATGCAGTCAAGTACTGGGTTCTGCCCTTGTGTTTTTGAGAGTCCAAAATTTGTTTTACCTCAGAAAGTTTCCCTTCTATTAAAATAGGAAAGGGCTGTGTAGGAGGAGGTGGCTGAAGGAGAGTGTTACTTCTGGTTTCAGCAGGTTACAATAAAACATGGGGTGAATTCATTTCACATTTTTGGGCAATTCCATTTGTACCATGACTGAGTTGATAATGTTGGTTTGGCACATTTTTTATCAGTCTGCCATTTGTATGCTTCTCATGCTTTTTTGAGCGCTTTGCACACTACTGAATGTTGTAGTTGATGTGACCATTCTTGTAATGAGGGGTTCTGGGGTTTGTCCAAAAGTAGTTTTGATATTGCTACGAAGTCCTAACCTGAAGCTAACTCGAAAGGGGTAAACCCTGTGCTGCTATGCACTGAATTATTATATACCACTTCTGCAAACGGTAAAAAATCAGTCCAATTATTTTGTTGACAATTAATATAGCATCTAAAGTATTGTTCCAGTACTGAATTGGCTTGTTTGTAACCATCACTCATTTGGGAGGATGGGAGAAGCGTAAACCTTGGGTGGTCTACATTGACTTTCAAAAAATGCATGAGGTGAATTGCACCCCTCCATCTGAAAACTTCCATGTGGGGTTTAAAGCTTCTAGGTTCTTGAGATCAGTTCACAATTCAAATGGGTATTTCCAGGAAATGTCACCAATTTAACAATGCCCATTGAACTGCATAGCCTCCTTCTCCCAGACTGCCCATCTCCATTCTGGGTCCGTTAATTTTTTGGAAGTGTTGGTACAGGGCTGAAGGGTTCCCTGAGGGTTTTCTTGAAGCAGCACAGCCCCTATGGCCATGTCACTAGCATCTGCCTGAATTACAAAGGGGGTGTCTGATTTTGGGTGTTTCAGCACAGGTTTCGCTGCAAACAGCTGCTTGAGCTTTTCAAATGCCACTTGGCATTCCATAGTCCAATTTAATGGTTGGGTTTTTAAAAGATTTGTAATGGGTAGGGCAATTTGGGCAAAAGCAAGAATAAATTGCTGGCAAAAAATTGCAAACCCTAAGAAACTTTAGAGTTGCTTCCTCATGAGGGGGAGAGGAATCCACCCCAGGGTCCAGTTGAAATCCATTTTCCACTCAACCCCTTCCTTAATCCTGACTCGGTAATATGCTTCACATAAGTCCAGTTTCATAAAGATAAGACCAGTTTCATAAAGATCTTCCGCTTGGCTAAGTGGGTCCGCTTGTCCTTCATGCCTGTAGGGTGTATAGATTCTCCACAGAGACTGTTAAGCCTGCAGTAATCCATGTACAAGCAGAAAGAGCCATCTTTCTTTCCCCAGAATAGGACCAGGACAGCTACCAGGGTCTGGCCAGTTGAATGAAACTGCATTGAGGTTCTTATTTATTAATGCACAGAGTTCTTCTAGCTCTCTGAGGGTCATGGAATACAACTTGAGCTTTGGTAGTTTAGACCCAAGGAGGATCTTGATGGCGCAGCTGGCCAGTGTGGGAGCACATCAGACCCCTTCTTGCTAAAAATGTTTTTTTCTTTTTTAGAAAATACTTTATTAAATTTTAAAAACACATATAAAAAGACAACAAAAAACAAACAAATGAACAAGTTGTCCTAATGTACAACCACAAATAAGTAAATCAAATATTCCAATATTTATTTGGTGCGGTGTGTTTACTTTTACACTATTTCCAAAGTGTCTATCTTTTCCTACCTTATCTATCTTCTATTATACAATCTCATTACTTATCCTATTACCTGTACACTTACTCCTATGATATTTCTCCTTTCGTATTAATCACATTACTCATTTTTTTCTCCGTTTTCTCTTTTTCCCTATCCATAGGTACCACATATTCCAACTTCCATAACATTGTTTTTTGATAGTGAGTAAATGCTAAGTGAGACCCAAAATAGAACATATTTAAACTCATTGCTATGTAGTAATATATAATATTTTAATATTCTTTCTTGCGCTTCTTCTGTAATGCCAATATTCAGAAGAAGTCTCTTAATATACTAACTGAAAAGCAGCCTAGACTTCTCAGCTCTCCTTTTCTCATCAACTCCATCCAATCACAACTTTCTCATGCCTATGGTTGACAAGAAATGATTGGCCCAAATCTACCCAGCCAGATTCTGTGCCTAAGGAAGTTCTAGAACATGGCTGTTCCAACTTCACTGTCCAGCATTTTAAACTTATAAGTAAGTTTAAGCATTACCGCCTGATCATAATTCATTTTCTCTGTGTGACCAAGGCAACTCAATGTTGGTCTTCATATTGGTCATTTTTGTATTAATTTGCATACAAGCTTACACCAACCATTCATTCTTGGTATTATTTCTTCTTGTTTTACCAGGCATGCACATATTTTATTCCCATTACCTTCGGCTTATTTTTGTTTTTTATAATGTACCAAATTCTCATTCTCCCATAAAATGTGAGCAGAAACAAATTTGTATGTACAGCCATTTTTGCTTATTTCAAGAAAAGTTCATTCCCCACAATAGAATGCTTCCTATTTATTTATTTATTTATTTATTTAGATTTATACCCCGCTTCTCTTCCCTGGTCAAGGGGAACTCGAAGCGGCTAACTTTTACCTGTGTTGCATATCTTAAAATTATATTTTCTAATGCTCCTATTTTTAATATACATCTGTGATCACCCATGGCACCACAGAGATGACACGAACTGCTGGCAGTTCAAACTGGCCCTTTTGAGCTTCAAATTTTCCCCAAACACTCCCATGTTGCTGACAAGTCCCTGAGCAGGGTAATGATAAACCCCCATACAAACCTCAAGCAGCTTCTGGTTGCAATTATTCCAGCCCAGCACTGTCTGCACCAAGGCTCCACGGCAATAAATCCCAAATGTATTTGGTAAAACAAGAGCAAGAGCAAGAGCAAGGAATTCAGGGAGCAAAATATCCAGATAATCAGTACAGAACACCGCACAGGAATGCAAAGATTCTTGGCACATTCAAACATCAATACACAACACTTCCGGAACTCAACATTTGTTCCCAACAAATGCCCATCCCCACAGTGCCTCTGTCGTGTTCATGGGATAGAGGTCAGGACCTTAGGAAGAAGCCACAAGCCATAGGATTCTTGATAACTCAGGTACAGCTTTATTGGTATTCCAAATAGGTAAAGTTCGTCTCCTGGGAGACTACATCTGGATGTAAGTACTTTATATCACCTAGAAGTTTTGTAAAACTTTATCTTTATTTATATCACCTTTGGGTTGTGTAGAGTTTTTATCTTTTTATTGGTAAGTGTCAGAGATCCACCCCCAAACCCTTCTGGATGCAAGCTCAGAGGAAGAGGACTTTGAGTCAGCAGAGAGGAAAGTGCAGAGCTGAGTGATGGCCTGGATCGGAGCTCAGAGAGAGCTATGTGGACTGAGGAGCCTCAACTGGGTCAATCAGATGAGCAGCAGGCTGAGGCTGGGAGAGAGAAGTCGCAGTTGCGATGAGTTGGCCAGGAGGCTCCAGTCAAGGCCCAGGAGGAGCTGCTACCCATTAGTAATGAGGAAGAGGTGGGAGTCCATATCTCTTTCTGATCCAAGGACACATAGGGCAGAGAGGAGACAGGAACAATGCCAGTCAGCTAGATTACTTGTGAAGAGACAACCTTGCCCCTCTTGAAGAGTTGTACTGATATTATATAATTAATAAATTCAAGGTGCTGGTGACAACCCCTACATGGCTTAGCAGCGGGGTACCTTCGAGACCACCTTCTGCTACCGTATGCCTCCCAGCGCCCAGTTAGATCCCACAGAGTTGACCTACTACAGGTCCCATCAGCCAAACAATGTCAGCTGGTGGGCCCCTGTGCTAAGGCCTTCTCTGTGGTGGCGCTGACCCTCTGGAATCAGCTCCCTGTTGAGATCAGGACCATCCCCACTCTACTGGCCTTCTGTAAAGCTACAAAGACCTGGCTCTGGTGGAAAGCCTGGAATTAATACGCCCCCCTTGGATGATTGTGAATGTAGTTGTTTTTTATCTTTGTAATTGTTTATTTTATTGTTGTAAGCTGCCTCAAGTTCCCCTTGACCAGGGAAATGAGGCGGGGTATAAATCCAAATAAATAAAATAAAATAAATATATAAATATAACATAAATAAGATAGAAATTGAAGATACCACTTCTAGCAGTTGACCTTGAATTCTTGGCAAGTCTAGATTGAATGTTCTTCATTCTAAATTATAATGACAGAGGGAAATTATAATTTGATCTCCTTGAATTCAAAGATAGTTATGGTACTAAAGAACCAAAGACAAGGAAGCCAAGGTGTAATATATTCTATCAGTTCTTTTCTCCATCAACTAAATAAAATAGCTTGCAGATTTTTCTGAGAAACTCCCACTGAAATAACAAAGTCAACTTAAATCAGAATCAATCTAAATAAAACATCATCAATCACTGCTTATTCTTGCTCATAACATTATCACAAGAGATGTTGAAGATTTTAATGGAATGTTCCAGGTCAAATCCAAGTTATTAGGATCTTGTTATATTATAACTTTTGGAAAGTTAGGAAGAACAGCAAATATTGGAATGAAATATCAGTCCTGCTTTGAAGGGTACACAATTCAACAATTTTACTTGATTTCTAGAGTTCTTGCTTGTGACAGGTTGCTTTAGAAATTTTACAAGCTATGGCTATACTCCCATAAATGAATTTAAAAATCTGTTGTATCATCGAAGATATTATTTGAGTAACAGTTTTCTTAACTATCCCAGGTGGAAACTAAAGGTATTATTTGAATTCTCAAAGTAGAGAATGACATTCTTCAAATTACCAGCACAATTTGATTGAGTAGATTTGTGTAGGGAAGGTTGGTAATTGAATTTAAGCAATTCTGAATCACACAGTTTTTGTTTATTATTAAGAAATGGGGTAAAATTTGTATTGTCACTTTCTTGGATAATTACATTGATATTTAGGAAGCCAAATATGAATTTTATTGTAAGTTTGAAAGTTGATGTCTTCAATTAATTCCTGAATAACCACATTTTTTAAAAAAAAATATTCTCCCTATGTGTTTATCATGTCTGGAGAAAAAAATATAAATAGTACTTTCAAATGCTCAGATCTTCTAATTTTATATTTTAAACAGTACAACGTGGAAATTATCAAGGTACTAACAGTAACCCTGTTGTGACTATGTAGCACTGGTAAAGAACTGATAGCCAAGCAGAATATGCTCTTTTTCAATGATAGCAAGCATAGAGAAGTCAGACAATTGGTACTCAGCTATTGGGAACAATGTAAGATCAAATGGAATCCAGCCACTTCAGCAGTATTCCTTGCTTGCAAATAGAAATTCCTTACTTGCAAAAAAAAAAAAAAAGTAAAGAGCAAAGTGCAAATTTCTTTCCTGAGCAAGAAGAAATCCTGATCTGGTGGAATAAATGCACTCAGGCTAAACTATGGCAGGGGGTATCAATTAATTTACACATGCACATTTGTGTTTCTTCTGGAGGCACTTGCAGACAAATAGTTGTCTGTGTTTACATATCACAACTATAGCATTGAGAACAGGTTCTACGGATGACAAATACTAAAGATACTTTTCCATTCGTCAAAGTGATTTATGCTATCTTTTTTTAAAAAAAGCTTGCTGGAAAGTGTACTAATAAAATTATGAGTCACTCTCTTGTTTCTTTAAAAAGTGAGCATTAGTGAAGATTGAACTAATTACAGATTAATTCATATATGTTTTTTCAAAATATTAAAAAATCAGATTATCACAGAATTCTTACAGATCACATACAGATCACATACAGATCACATATGTAGCTCACATGCTTAGCTCACATGCTAAGGAATGGCATATATTAATATACAGTAGATGGAAGTATAAATCAAAACCAATAAAATGTCCAGTTTAGGCATTGAGAAATCCAGAGGATGATAATAGGAATAAACAAACAGATTTTTAAAAAGGTATCTGGCTGATATACAGTCCTGGGAAGAGTCTCTCTAAGACATTGGGACTTGCTTTTTATTGTAAATATGCACAGGACTGTGCTATTAGTCTGAGAAGACAAGCTTTATACCACACATGAGCAAACCTATTGAGATTTGCAGATGCAGCACACAAAACTGCTGGTAAGGTTGTAAATGTAAGTACTGATATTTATGATACTCTTTCAAATGGCTATTTTCAGAAGTAGAATTGCCTTTGCGGTAAGTGTATAAATTGTTTCCACATTGCCCATTGCCACAATTAATAATCTTACAGCATGTGCGTAACCTTTTGGCTTATTTATTTATTTATTTATTTATTTATTTATTTATTTATTTATTTATTTATTTATTTATGTCCTGCCTCTCTTCCCGGATTAAGGGGAACTCAAAGGAAATTCATCCTTTGAGTCGTTTGCTTCTTTTTTAAGAAAGTTTAAGATGAAATGCATGTTATTTTTAATAAAAAGAAATACTCATATTTTCATGCAGAACTTTGTCTCTATGTAATATAACCCTTGACATAATTTAAATGATGTCTGAATGTGTTTGCCTATGTTCATATTTTAAATTCTGTCCTGTGGATATTAAAATACCTGGTATTTGAAACCAAACATATTTGCTTTGGACTTAAATATAATTCAGTAAATATAATGGTTCATATAATGCAGAGTATATAATAGAACAGAGTAATGACTTTATTGACACTTTGAATGTACATTAATCAGCATACATTAAAATGATTCATTGCATATAGCTCTCAAAACCACCACCTCCATTGTATCCAGGCTATAAATTGGGAATCTCTGAATTCTAGTTCTGCCCTAGGCACAAAGCCAGCTAGGTGATTTTGAGCCAGTCACTTTCCTTTAGCCGTAGGAAGGAGGCAATGGCAAACAACTTACAAAAAGTCACCACTAGTCAAGACAGACCCAATGACTTTTTTAAAAGAAGTGATAATATAATATACATGACTAGCTGATTAGCCGGCCTTGCTTGAGTTTTTTTTTTTTTAAAGAAGAAGTATATTTGTGCTACAGCATTTGTGGATCTTCTGTAGCCCCCGGCCCCCACTTCCACATCTCTACTCTAGCAAGGCTGGCTGTGGGGCCAGGCCAGCTGTGGGGCCAGGCCAGGCAAGCAATCTTACCTGGTGGTGGGAACATTTGAGCACCATTTGAAAATATGGCACCTCAGTTTGCATATGGAGGCTCAGTTTGAAAACTACACATGCTCAGTAGAGGGAGGGAAAATGCACACGCTCAGTAGACGGTTGCTCCTTGTTCATTAAGAGTGTCCCCTTTGCATCCTTTTTTGGGGGGGCAAAAAGGCCCCATACCCTTTGGTGACCCTGACAGTGCTGATCTTACATGCTTAGCTATCTATCTGCCAAGTTTGGGCGTGATTGGTGGAGAACTACAAGTTTGTATAGAGCACATACAAACACACCTCTCCACCCAACTTCTCTTTTATAGATATACTAGCTGCTTACCCGGCGTTGCCCAGGTAACTTTATTTTTGGATTGCCATCTTCCTTCCTTCCTTCCAGTATCCTGACTCCCTCCTTTCTCCCTTCCTTATCCCTATCTCCTTCCTTCCTCCCTCACTTGTTTCCCTGCATCTTCCTTCCTTCATTCCT
>JANHGC010009043.1:27971-39080 GCA_027560395.1 Boaedon fuliginosus
TGCAACCCATAAGCCGGATGCATCACATGCTGGCCACGCCCACGCTTGGTTTAGCAAAGGGGGGAAAGTCACGTGACAATGATGTGACGACATGAGTTTGACACCCCTGGCTTAGAGGAAATTTCTAGAGTTTCAGAGAGAGAAAAAAGGCCAGGATGGGAAATATGGATGTGTGTGTGTGTGTTCATGTGTGTGTGTGTGTGTGTGTGTGTGCGCGTGTGTAGTTGGCCAGGTTCAGTATGTGAAAAGTCTCTCTCTCTCTCTCTCACAAACACACACACATACGTCTCTCCTCTTTCTTCCAATCAGAGAGAACTGGGGGAAGTCCAAAAAGTCAAGATGATGGCCCTGACCACACAATCAAAGCCCCGCCTCTTTTGTATTTGCATGTGATGTTGCTGCATGTAGAAAAGGAGCAGGACTTTGACTACACACTCTTACCCCTTTTTTTTTCACTTTTTCACTTAGCATGTGACTGGGTTCCTGCAATCTACTTAATTACTGCTAGAATAGCGATTCAACAGAATGCCCCAAAGCTAATGTTCAAATCCTGGTGAACCCCATTCTGCTCCACAGCAGCTTCCCCCACTCTCATCCCATGGAAAACACATACAATGGAGGCACCTACCAAAAGTGGCTTCTCTGTCTGCTATCCACCTCATCGCCCAATCTGCTTTCTTCCTGACACATGGCATTGTTTCAATAGCATTAAATAAAAAGTCCCTGAGAGGATGGGAAGGAAGGAAGAGGAATGGATCAAAACCAAAAGACTGTAAATCTGGGTAGTGAGACGGACACAAAAGCATGCATCACTTCCTGTGACAAATTAGCAAGGATAGCAAGGATGCTTTCAACATTGCACCTTCATTTCTCTCAGATATAGGATCTTCTGAAATTACACCAGCATATGCTAGAAATCTCTTCTGCAGTTTTAACAAAAATTAAAAATCAAACATTTTCCAGGAATTGCTACCTAGTCACAAAAAGGATCTTCATATACTTCACCATGGAAGTGACTCACACATGAGTGACACAACTATATGAGTTCTGAACGTTAAAGACAAACTATTTTCCCCCTTTCTTCTTCTTCATTTCTCCAGAAGTAGTGAAAAACATGCTTCCACATCTAATGGCACCAAGTTGGGCCCATCATAATTAGGGAAAATAAGCCAGGGCCCAAGACTGTAATTTAGTATTCTTAATTTAATATTGATTTCTTGAAGCCGGGGTGGTCTAGTGGTTAAGGCACCAGGCTAGAAATTAAAAGATTATGGGTTCTACTCCTCCTTCAGGCATGAAAGCTGGCAGGATGACTTTGGAGCAGACATTTCGTCTCAGCCCAACCAACCTCAGTGGGAGTAGAAAAGAATATTAAATATGTTTGTCACCTTTAGTTATGTATAAACATAATAAAGATAGGATAAAAATAAAATTTAAAAAGTTTAAACAAATACTGATTTTCTTAGGATCAAGCAAAAACTCCTACTCTCCCCCTCATAAGCATAAAAAAATACAAACTTCCACTCATATATATGTCCTTGCAATATTAAACCACAGTCTCCCATTACACCTAGACCAGACTATACATGAAAATTACAAAGAAATATGTAAGTCCTCTACATAGTGGTAATACTTACACTAATTACCTTTTCTCGGGGTCTTTGATGTAAGTGTCTATTAACAAACTGTACATCTCAGAATGAACATTTTCTATTGATATCTGGAAGCCATAGAAACAGCGAGCTTCTGGGACCTGCACTTCTTGGCTAAAACGTTCTACCTGTCAAGGAAAGAAGTCAGATATCAAAAAACCCCAATTGAACAGCCGTTGAGGATATAAGTAAAGATGATGAATTGATTGTTTGTGTATATTTAAAGTATTAAGATCATGATAAGACATAAGATATATATATAGAGAGATGTACAGTTAAGTAATGAGAATAAGATAAGATGCAACTGTATATCAATTTAAAGATAATGCATAATTAGTATATAACACATATGATTCTATAAACCGTCTAACATGAAGTCCGATATGAGAAATACTCTGAATATGCAAAGAAAAAATAAAAAAAAATTTTGGGCGAAAGAAGTCAGATATCTAAATGTTCATGTAAGACCAGGTTCACAGCCTGCACTAGGCCACGATGTCTTATATAAACGACTTTTTTCTCCCAAAAGAGCATCTCTGGGTAAAGCGAATATGAGATACATATATATATATGATTCCCAAGGAAAAGTAGCTGAAAGTCAGTGTGATTGGTACAAACTTCATTAAAAGTAAGCACTTATAGGAAAATATCCATAACATGACAGACAACCAATAGATGCAAAGTACAATTACAAATAGATGTTTGGTTGCACGCAATGAAAAAGAAACACAGCATCAAAATATTACAGGCTACATCACAGGAAGCATCTCACCAAGTTTTCATTGACAATTCCATCACTGGCAGCAAAAAAAGCTAGGATATGTGAAATAAAGTATTTTTCTTCTGGTTTTAGGTTGTTCCAATGAATAATATCCTTTGACAAGTCAACCTGTACAAAAAGAAAAGAAATACATACTTGAAATCGTCCTTGTTACTCATAATTCTGAAAAGCAAAATAAACGTCTAAGAGAATATACCCTATAACTTCAAAGAGGGCGTTCCTGGAAGGGGAGGGGCATTTTTGATGAAGTTGGTGGCTGTAACCTCACCATCAAAGCCTCATTTTTTCCCATATCTTGTAATATACATTAAAAAGGGTGGGGCTTATAGCTCTTCCTGCCACCTTTTAATTGCCTTTGCAGATTCTCTTGGCTTCTAAGCATCTTCTCTCTGGTGGTGTCTTGTAATGTAATGGATTATTATTAAATGTAATGGATTGTTATTAGTCTCACCATCCTCTGCCAGGATGGGTCTATGGATAATTGGGAGTTGAGTCCTAATCATTTGGTGGTTACCTGGTGAGTAGACACTAGTTTGAAAACAAAAACAAATAAACAAATCCCTCAAACATTTCATTGCTCATGCAAGTAGGCAGTGCATTTGTTGGTTGGTTTGCAATGGTGACTGCCTTTTTATAACAGGAACTGACTTTCTTAAAAGCATCTTAATCTAAATGTAAGGAAAGTATGTAAATTAGAATACCAGATTAGTGAACAGAATCTCTTCTGCACTTTTGCTTCTCTCTCTTGGCTGCTTTATGGTCTAAATATATCAAGCATTTTTCAGTTAGTAAGTCTTGAGGGATCTACTGTAGGGTTTGAGTTTTACCATATGGACCAAGGTCACTTTTCTGCCAAGATGGTAATAAAAGGATTATCTATGCTCTGGGTAGAAATCTGTGATCACTGCTAGAAGCTGATCATATTCTTTCCACAAAAAAACTCTTTCCCTCTGGTATTCAGCCATTTTTGTGTTGCTAACTGTTGCCAGTGTTAGTCTAGGGGTGAATAATCCATATGTAACTTCCCAAATCCCGTCTGCAATGCCCAGAAAAGTAAGGGTTGAACACTTCAAGCCTTTACTCTTAAGTTTAAGAGGCAGAATGAATGTTTAAGTCCTGCAGAAATCATGTCATTGGTCATACCCTGATGGTCCCGAGATAGGACAGAAAAAGAAAATACAGATGGTCCTCGACTTACAACACAAGTTTGTTTAGTGACTGTTTGAACTTACAATGACAGTGAAAAAGTTACTTATGACCATTTTTCACACGATTGCAGCAAATCCCTTGGTCATGTGATCAGATGCTTGATAACTGGTTCGTATTTATGACGGTTGCAATGTTCCAAGGTCATGTGATCTCAACCGAAGTCAATGGGAAAGCCAGGTTCACTTAACAACAGTTTTACTCATTTAATAACTGCAGTATTCACTTAACAAACGTGGCAAGGAAAGCTGTAAAATGGGGCAAAACTCACTAAATTTCTCAGTTAGAAACATAATCTTTAGGCTCAATTGTGGTTGTAAATTGAGGATTACCTGTATAGTCCCTAGGCTGACATTGCAGCCCACCTTTGGGTTAGCGTTTGTCACCTGCTGCAACCTGCCTTCTGCCCAACTCACCTCTTCTACTGTCCAGAAAGAAGCCTGAGCCTGCTTGTACATTTTCCAGATATCAGGGTATTGGATTGGAAAGATGACAAATCGATGGGGATTCTTCGTTAAGAGAGGTTCCTCATTTGATTTTAAGTCATTTTCAAGTCCATCTGTGGGCAACTCCTAAAGAAAAAGCAAGAAATCATACATGGTCTATTTTCAACAATACCCCTGATTTTCCTTAGCTTTCATCTAAGAAAAACTAAAGTGGATCCTATTAATCTAAGCATCAATTATATTAATCTTTTCTTTCTCAATCCAAAAACTATCCCTGCATGGAGGTTCCAAGTTGGTCAGATTCACTGAAAGACTATCTTGATGGGGACAATTTACACAGCGAATACAAGAATACAACTTTCAGTTCACAACTCTGATGTATACTTTTAGCACAAGCTTTCTTGTGTACCACATTTGAGGGGACTCGCTTTATGCTGCAATGATAAGCCAAGGTTTGCAATCACAACTCCCAGATCTTAAAGCATTTGGGGAAACCAAGTCAAACCCAGAAATTTTCAGTTTACTGTCCCATCTATAAACTGGAAGCCAGTACTATAGACACACAGCAGATAGCAGCTCTTCTCAGCCCTCAACCTTAGACCCATGTTAATAATTTAAAGCCTAAATAAGCCTCAAATGTCTGGAGAAACTCCTAGAGATGATTAACTTTATTAAGATCTTCTACATTCACCCAACCATTGTTGGGCCAAAATAACAGTAACATGGAGCATTTTGTTACTTCAGTGAACTGGGTGATGTCCTGACGACATGGAAAACTACTACTGTGTATTGACCTTAGCTTGCACTGTATACAATATTTAACTGAATTGTGCTTTACTTGCAGGCTTACAAATTGCCACTGGAGAATCAGAATCTAAGATCCAGATGCCTAGCTTTGAAGGCTGGTTGGAACCCTTTTGGGGTGTATGATGTTTGTTGCTGGATGGATTTGCCATCTTTCTTATCGTTAGATATTCTGTTTTTATTGTGTTGTTTTGCTTTCATGAAGTGAGCCAGGCAGCATCTAAATATCTGATGCCCATTGTAAATAAACTATGGGACAAATGCATAATCAATCTCTGACAACATTGGTATCAGAGACAAAATATTAAAAAATCAAGAAAAAAACCTGATTTGTACAGAGCTTAGCTGCCAGGAATTGGTTAACATTTCCATAATTTTTATACCACTTTTGTAACTATGAAGGAGTATACAGGTAGTCCTTGACTTATGATCACAATTGAGTCCAAATTTTCTGTTGTAAAGTGAGGCATTTGTTAAATGAATTTTGCCCCATTTTACAATCACGTAACTCCAGGACCCTGCAATGGTCATAAATATGAACCAGTTACCAAGCATCTGATCAGATGTTCCTGGAAATTTACAGATTAACAGAGTTGGAAGGGACCTTGTAAGGTCATCTAGTCCAACCTCCCGCCCAAGCTGCAGTCCCTACACCATTTCTGACCAACAGCAGTCCAATCTCTTCTTGAAAGCCTCCAGTGATGATGTGTCATGTTACTTATTTCAGTGCCATTCCAACTTCGAATGGTCACTAAATGAACTGTTATAAGTCGAGGACTACCTGCACCGAACATGACCAAGTACCTATACATTATGATGCCCGTAAAAAGTGCTTTAAAAAATATAAGTGCTTTAAAAAATATAAAATGACAACTTTTCTAAAACCGAACCAAAGGAAGCCTATTGGAACGTGCACAGGAGATCTCTATAACAGGGAGCGGAAATCTCAGAAGCGCCGGTCAGTTTCTGGCACGTGTTGTTAAGCCGGGTCCCGCGTGTGGCATTCAGAAGTGCCAGAATGATCGTAGAGCCGGATCTCCAAAAAACGGGCCAATCCCACCGCAGCGTTAGCCCGCCTGTCCCGCTGCGCTCTGATACGCCGCTCTGCCGAAAGAGGCGTCCTCCAAAACAGGGGTCTCCAACCTGGACAGCTTTAAGCCTGGCGGACTTCAACTCCCAGAATTCCCCAGCCAGCAAAGCTAGCTGAGGTATTATGGGAGTTGAAGTCCGTCAGGCTTAAAGTTGCCAAGGTTGGAGACCCCTGCTCCAAAAAACTTTCTGTTAGGCCCGACGGCGTCGCTCCGCCCGCTTACCTCGCTGCTTTCCGGCCTAGCCGGCCCGTACGATCCAGGACGAGAGCCGCGAGGCTTGCTCATGACGCCCGGCCCCGCTCCTCCCTAGAAGCCGGCGAGGGAGAGGGGCGCCCGCGGAAGGCTCGCCTGACCTTGCTCTGCTTCTCCGCCTCCTCCCGGGGCGGGGCCGCGGGCGACGGCGAAGGGCAAGGCGGGAACAGCGCCGAAGACCCGATTCCGAAGTGGACTCGAAGGAGGCTTATTCGCCAGTCATCTCCCTCGCTTCGGTCTGCGGAGATGGGCCTCTTGTGTCCCCGCGTGGGCGCCCCCTCCCGTGCCTTGACGCGCAGCGCCTCGGGCTGATGTTCTGCCGCCGGGAGGAAGCACGAGGATGTCACCGTTGCTGGGGATTGTTGTTAATGTAGTAGTGGGGGCGTCCTTGCAAAATGGCTGGAGGTGGGCGTGGGGGGGGCTGCCTGTTCGTAAAATGGCTGCCAGAGGCCCATAAGCAGATACAAAATAATGCTTTATCAGTAGCCTCCTTCAGCCTCCTTGTGCCTTGCAAGACACCATTCCAAAATGCACGTTTACCTTTTTGAAAAAGGGGCCCACTGGTGACTCAGACCTGTTCTTGAAAATCAAGATGATGCAGGAATTCTTGCTTGCACTTGGCCACCATGGCGTTTGTTTGATTTGAAACTTTCTAAATGTAAAAAGGTGGGGCAGGGACCAAGGAGTCAGCAATACTCGTATTGGTGTCCAGGAGCATTGCACTGGAGGAGGGCTTCACTACCAGCAACAAAAGATACATCGAGTCACCAGTCCCATTGCAAAGTCTTAAATCTTCATGTCAAACAGCAGAAAGTCTTGGCTTGACCACGAGGCTCAGACAGCTGGTTTAGGATTTTGAAAAATGATATAAAATGGTTCTATACTATTGTGTTTTTCTTGCCAGAGTATCTGGGATTTACCGCTTCAACTATACAATAAGATACAAATGTGCCTCCTGCTAGGAAACATCGGGCTTACTTATCTCATAGGTTTTATACTGGTTTATTCAGTTTTTCCACTACTGGAAAAGACAGATGATGTCTGTTAGGAAATTTTCCATTGGATCTGGAATGCTCTTAATTCTTGGTTCATGAATCATAAACTCATATACAAGGTGTGAAGTGGTATTTGCAAACATTTAAGAATCACCCAAAAGATTCACTAAAATTCTAATCATTTATTAAACCAGATTACTTTTGCTATGCACTCTCTATGTCTTGAAATATCTAATGGTATTCTTTTGCAGTGACAACTCTTGTCAGTTGTGCTCTATTCCTTCTTGAGTTCAATATGTACATATGGGACTAATCCAGCACAAATATGTTTCTGCATGGAAAGTATGGTCTGCCACTGCATTAATTTCCTTCCCTATCATTTACCTAATAATGTCTTACTTTTTACAGAAAGTAGACAAAGGTGAAGGATACAGGACGGGACCTTGAAGGACAGGAGGAAGAGGCAAAAATGAAACAGCAGAATCCTATTCCAATCAATCAATGTATAAATGTATTTGAGCAAACGTCTCAAATGGTACTCTTAATTCACATGAAAATAAAATGAGGGATGAGGAAGCACTTTCAGACTTGAAAGATTATGGTACTACTTAAAATGGTTACAGTAAAGATAATTAGCTCCGTATGACATTGGTTTCTTAGTCTGATCTACCTTATAAGTATCATGAAATAATCAGATCATAAAATAAATGCACATAAGATTTAAATATACTCTTAAAACAATTAAAAATAAATTGCAACAAATAAAATCAAGAGTTTTATAAAAGCATGTTGTTATTTCTCTAAAATGTAGACAGTAAGAAGGGTAGCTGTGAAGGAGAGAGGGAAGGTTCCTTACCGAAGCAGTGAGAGGTAAAAAGGCTTTTAAGTCTAAACAAAGGAATGTGAAAATGTCTTGGGCAGATTTCATGCTCTTGATATTTTGGTACTACATTAGCAAATATGCACCTGAACCTATTTCAATTGAAGGTACTGGAAAGGAAAGAATTTCCAAAGGAAGTTTACCAAGATTTGCAGACTTTCCTTCTATTAGGTATGGCAGTTGGTGTGATGGAGGTTGAGATGAGCCATTTGATATGCGAAATGCACCAGGCTAGAAATCTTGAGACTATAGCCTTGGTTCAGTCTTAGGAAGCATGCAATGACAAGCCACTTATGAAATTTTGCCAAAAAACCCTGGAAGGCCTAGTCTAGGAAATCATCAGGAGTCAACATTGAGTTGAAGGCACCAAAAAAAAGTTACTTCTCAAACAGGTTTTAGTGCAATCCTAGGTGTATTTACTCTGGTCAATTTCTGCTGTTTGCCAAGTCTTGCTTCCTAGAGGTGTATCTGGAATTTGCTCCGGAGTGATATTAAGCCATTTAGATGGTGTTAAAGAGGAATTGGAAAAGTTAAGGGACAACTGGGCTATCAGCTGCTATTAATCTTGATGACTGTTTGCCTGATCTCAAAAGGCCTTTAAATAGAGCTACCAGAAAGTAATAATAGAAAAAACAGATCATCTTTGCTTCTGAGTTTCCTGAATACATTTGATGACTAATTAATGGATATGACAGGTCCCCAACTCCTTGTCCACCGCCTGCCAGGAATGCGGCAGCGCAAGGGAACGAATACTCATCTATGCATACGCAGGATCCAGGCAGTGTGAAACTATGCCCCACCTCCCTGTCTGGAAAAACTGTCAGAAGCATCAAACCATCTCAGTATTTTTCTCTACCGGTACCCATCCTTGAGGACCATTCTGGCCACTTTGATACATGCCCCAATGGTTACTTCTAGATTTGACTTGCTCCTTTATGTAAGTCTGCCTTAGTATTGGTCTCCCCCACTTTTCTCTATGGAAAGGGTAATTAAAGACACGTGTATTGGCGTTAAGGAACACATTCTGTGGTGCTCGGTCATCATATGGTGCAGGGCCGAAATGATAACTTTTTTTTAAGAGTTGGGATTCTTCTAGTGCAAATCGGTATTTATCCTAATTTACCATAAAAGAAAAGGCAACATTTTTAATTAAAATTTTAAAAATCCTGTGCACTGTACCTCCCATAATTTTGTGGAGATGTATCTTCCTCCCAAAATATATGCACGTTAAACAGTATATGCATGCCATAAGTTAATCTTCAAAATAGGTTGAGGCTAGATTAAAAATTAGTATTAATTGCAGATTGAATTAAATTGTAAGATAATATTCACCTATAATAGCAACAGCATAGCACTTAGACTTATATACCGCTTTACAGTACTTTACAGCCCTCTCTAAGCAGTTTTACGCTTGGTTCCTCATTTTACCCACCTTGGAAGGATGGAAGGATGAGTTAACCTTGAGCCTGGTGAGATTCAAACTGCCAAATTGCAGGCAGTCAACAGAAATAACCTGCAGTACTACACTCTAACCACTGCACCACCATGTATTTATCCCTGGCTCAAATTGATTGAGGGTGGAGTAGGACCTCAATCCGTTTGCCCAAGTCCAACATCTTCCACATTACACCACAGGGGCTTCACATAGACTTATACTAAATATATAATACATAATATTTGCAAACGTTTTTACAATGCTAAATAGTTAGGTTATTAGTTCACCAGCACTCAGCAAGCGGTAACTTGCCTGAAAGACCCGGTGAATTGGAGACCTACTGTTGGTTAGACTGGGAGATTTAAAAAAAAATCTGAAAAAGTAATGGCAAACGATTTCTGAATTGTTAAGTAAACAATTTTGTTGGATGTGTCCATAAAGTTAATCAGAAGTCTGATTTGAAAGAAACTTAATTCAGCATTTGTGTCAGATGTATGAAGAACATCACCAAGAATATAATACTGACTTTTCTTAGCTTTTTTTTACAAAGATATAAAATCTCAATCACTTTAAATGCAGATTATTGAATTTCACTGGTTTTGCAAAATATTTAAACATTAAATAGATTTTTTTAGAAATTAAGTATTGTAAGAAATTTTTAATTGAAGATAGCAACATTTTAGGATATGCAATGAAAGTGTTACAATATTAAAGTATTTCTCAGCTACCAACAGGTACAAAAAAGGTTAAAATGTTAAGCCTTCAATGTACAATTTGCATCTCCCAAAACCATCTCATCATTTTCATCCCCTCTACCTCTAAGTAGACGTTCTGTATGATTTTTGACAATTCATTTTTATTGTTAATCTTGCCTTTCCAGTAGTTCAAGGCAGCTTGCATGATTATCTCCATTTTATCCCAATTGAAATTACCCTGTAAGAGTAGTTGGGTTGAGCAAGAGTGACACTCCCAATTACAGTAGAACCTCCAGTCACAACCGTAATCTGTTCCGTAACTTTGGTCGCAACCCAATTTGGTCAGCGAGACTGACTGCGCATGTGCCTACGCGGAAGGGGAAATTAGCATGGAAGGGGAAATCGGTGCGGTTGTGTTTGATCACCACCCGAGTATTTGCGACCAGAGGTGAAAATTCTGTGAAATTTTTGGTTGTGTCACCCAATTTGGTCATAGTCAGAAGAGTTTGTGACCAGCGGTTTCACTGTATTCAGTAAATTTCCATGAGGGATTTAAGCCTAGATGTCTCCAATCTTTGTCCAAAGAGCTTCAATCTCTATATCACACTGAATGAGCGCCCAGACATTGGCATGTCTTCAAACAGCATCACAGACAAAAACCTTTTCTTATTGGAATGAAACTCCGCATGCAAAAAACTCTATACCTGTAAAAGATATGACTATTGCTACAATTAAGTGCCTTCGGAGGCTTAAATATCGGTACCTTATTTTGCTTATCTGGTCAGTCTATTTATATTTAGATTTCATGGAAAACTGGGAGTAAAGCATTTATTTTTATCAGACTAAAAGAACTATTTAAACCAAATAAAATA